>BQNB010056862.1:0-38478 GCA_026074375.1 Tanacetum coccineum
TATGGTAGTAGTCACCCAATGTGATTAGTATTTATACGACCTATATTAGATTAGGTTGCACTCGATCATTACCGTGACACATTTTCTGTGATATACTTGATATACGTTCACTCAAGGTGAGTTCATAGCCCCACGTTTTACATATTTTGTTTTATAAGTTTTTGGGGTGAGAAACATGCATTGTTTTATAATTGGACACAAGTGGATAAGTTTTACATCATGAACTGTCAATTATTGGATTGTGAGCGCGAATGTTATGAATAGATCTATTAGGATTGACATCCCCGTTCGGGTGATTAGCTATCACTGGGCAAACGAACGTATACCATGTCGAATATAGGATGTTGCGGGTTAGAACATCATCACGGGCAATGTAGGCTATTAATTTGGTATTCATACACGTCAAGCTTCAGTGTCATGAGCTTAGAGCAACGTAATTACATTTATATGATGTCTGCATCTGTTGCATTATCATACACTTGGGAAATCTTGTGGTCCTACAATATATGATTTATCAAACCTATGAATTCACCAACATTATTGTTGACGTTTTAAAAGCAATGTTTTTCAGGGGATCAGTAAGCACAAGGTGCAAGGGATACATTGGTGGTTTTGATTTGGATATCATGCATGAAAGATTTTGTCGCATTACATTTTGTATAACTGTATGGGCTAGAAATCTTTGTATTTTGAACAAGTGGACAAGTGAAGCTTCGGCTTATGTAACAAGTACTTTGTTAAATCCAATGTATCAGTTTTAAACGACTTTTTGGTCGTTCTATATACATCTTGTGTTATTGATCTATTAAGTAACACGCCACGGACCCTTATTCCGCTGCGACCCAATTTGGGGGTGTTACAGACCTTTTTCCTCTCTTATAACCGGCCCCTCCTCTCTCCCATTCTCATTATTCTCTCAAAAATCTTACTCCATAAATTTGTGTATTTCTTCATAAAAGCTTCAAGCAAGAAGAAGGTTTAGGTGTTTTTGGGTGATCCTTAAAGTTTTGGTGTTATTAGTGTGGCCTTGATCTTTGATTCTTTGGTGTTTGTTTCTTGTTCTTGTCTCCATCTCCAATCCGTAAGTAATCCATGTCTCTTTTGAATTCATTCTTGGTATTTCCATGATTACACATAAGTTTTTTATACATAAAATCATAAAGTGTAAAAAGAAGAAATCATGTAGTTATGAATTTGTAAATTATGTAATCTGATAAATATGGCTTAATTACATGTTGAAACCCTAAGATGATCATTAAATGTGTTATTAATAAAAACTACAAGATTAGAAACCCTAGGGTTGGATTTGATGGGTGTTAATTAGGGTTTTCATGGTTAATAATTCTGGGCAGAATTTTAGGTCATGTTCAACGGGGTATATCTTAATGATAAAAATTGGTTTTAACATGATTCTTGAGCCTAAAGTTAAATTCAAAGAGTCTAGTTTTTTGAAAATCTGGCCTCATGTTAATTGGAGGTCGGGAAGGTTAATTTTTAGATTTTATAAGATTAAGTGTCGAATCTGGAATTTATATCTGAAAAATTCAGTTGTAGTGTTTAATTTTTAATTCGAAAACCGTAAGGAGTTAGCTTCTAAAATTTTAGTTGGTAAATCTTCATGATATGTGCTACATCCATGATTTTTCTCAGAATTTTCTGAGTTGTCTAAGTGAGGTTTTTACGCTTCAACTTTTCAAAGGTTCTTCCAGGTCAAGATTCGAGTCAGTTTTGGGTAACAAGGGTCAAAGGGATACTTAAACATGGAAATAAATTAAACCAATGATCTTGGGTGTACTAGACACATGTGGGAACCTCTGTGATTTTTTGTAAAATTCTTGGAGGTCGTTTAATGGGTCTTTAACATCGAGAAACTTGCTTAAAATGTTAGCAGATTTTGGAAATTTAGAAAACTCTAATTTAGTTACCTTAAGTGTTTTTAATGATAAGATCAAGTGATAAAACTTATAGCATAAGATAGATAATAACATGTAATCATGGGTTCTTGTAGATTCGGTAAAGGTGTTGTGATCTCTTGCTTTTGTGTTCATTTCTCTCTGATTGCTTATTCGTTACGGTACAGATATTCTGTTCTTTTAGTAAGGACACCTCATGACTTGTTTCTCATTTGTTTCAGCTACTTTGATTCGTTTGATATTATGACTGATTTGCTATCCGTACTCATGACTCCTTTGATATTCACTGATATTTCGTTTGATTTGATATTCGCAATTATGATTCTGTTTATCCTTGTTTGAATATGGTGTTAGATCCGTTATCTTGACTTGATCATTAGTATCTTGTTCACTTATATCTTTGCTTTAATCTTGCCCGAGCTATTTGTATCTAGTCATGATGGTACCATGACTATGTCATTGATGCACCAATGGCATGACACTATCTGTGGCGGTGTGATTACTCCACGGCGTTCCCTTTTGTATGTGCACTTATTATGATTTGATTATATATGTTCGTACACTCGCCATAGTGCTTGTGTATATGGATATGACTTTGTTCTACAGGGAGTGTATGGATGCATCCTAAGTACTTTGTTCCGTTCAGTTCAGGTGAATGGTTGTGTGTGTGCAATACACCCTATTTCACATTTTGTAGGGTACATCTGGAGTCTGCAGCTCCCATGTACAATTTTATATGATACGATGTATGTTGGATTATGTAGTCCTAAGAGCAAGTAGACATGAGGTTTTAGACTTTTGTTTCGAGCTCGTGGGCACTTTATAACTCTCCTTTGTTATCCTTAATCTTGATCATCCTAATATTTCGTATGACAATTTGTTTAGCATATTCTCCAAGATCCAGTATTCATTCTAACCTTCATTTATTTGCCATTATTTATATTATATCATGTGTTCACTGAGCGTTAGCTCAGCCGAGTTTTCTTTTTCTGCGGCAGGTACTAAGCGGGAATCTGGGATATGAGTGTTGAGAGTAGGAGCTTTTAGAGGACCCACCCTTAGAAGAACCCTTTTTGATTTGGGATTTATGTTTTAAGAACTTTCCTTTTGAAGATTTCTTTCATTTGACTTTGTTGGAATTTAATACTATTGGAAGTCATTTTATTTTATGACTTGGTATTTTCATTAATAAAGTCTTCCGCTTGCGTTTATATGTTCTGAATGACACCATAACGTGACTCATGGTCTCTTTATCGGAGCGAGGTGTTACAATAATTAATTGGTTTAATGTTAACTTTCTTTTCTAATACCATTGGATCACTTTTTTAAAAGCATTTTGGATCGAATCTCTTCCTCAAGCATCAAAGTCTCTTCAGAATTAGCAATTGAAATCACATTGGTTTCTTTAGCAATAACACGATCATCATAAAGCATTGGCCTAATCTGCTGAGCTTTCTTAATATAAAAAGGATATTGAAAACCAAGAGCTTGTTTCAGGTTGTTATAATAGAAAACTTGTGGTTTCGTGAGCATGTGCACAGTTTGCGCGGATTGACCCATTTTACAAACAATATTTTCCAGTTCGTTAACTTTCTTTTCCAAAGCAATTTCTTTATCAATATTCTTAGCTTCCTTTTCCTTGGATTCGTTTTTGAAAACATTAAATGTTTTTGTTAACAATTCCTTTTCCTTTGATTGTTTAGAAATAGTTTGTTTAAGATAGTTAAATTCTTTTTCAAAATCCATAAACTGTGCATTTTTCTCCCGAATTATATCATCCATTATAAGCTTTTCTCAAGTACTTAAATCCACATTTTGTCTTTCTTCTAGCAATTTTACATGTTCTTTGTATCTTTTAATCTCAGCATATAAGGATTCGTTGGCAATTAGATTGTCCTTATTGACGTTGTTACAATTAGTTATTTGATTTGACAGTTGTTCAAACACAGATAATATAATGGCATCTTGTTGTGCAGAATAATTTGTATCCTGAACAGCTGCATTTTGTGTTTCAAGCAAATACTGAGAATAAGGAATGATATTGCTATCACTTGTTATCTCATTCTCTAGATAATTCACAAGATAAGTTTGTTCAGAATATGACATCTCTTGCACACTTTGATTTAGCATATCAGTATGAGTGTTTTCAGAGTGAGGTACTTCAGAAAGAACATCTGATCCGTAACTAGACAAATTGGCCATTGAACTGCCTTGGCTGTAGAGAAGTCATCACAGGCATAATCATATGCATCCAAATCATCTGCTTGATAAGCTGCATTGTGTGTAATGACCGTCTGTGTAACTAGACCTTCTATAACTCCAGGGTCTGCCAAGAATTCTAATTCTTCCTCATTTAGAACTTTACCATTTCCTTGTGCTTCAACCTGAAGAACTTTATCCCTAAACCATGTAGCATCCCTTTTGCTCTTTGGCTTTAGGCACTGTCTTGCCATGTGACCTTCCCTTTGGCAGTTAAAACACTTCACAATTCTTTATTGATCTGAATTATTCCCTCCCGTTCTTTAGATGTCAGCCCTTGTTCCAGACATACCAGCAGCAAATGAAGTTTGTCTCCCCTGAACCGGTTGAACAGTCACCCTTCCATTATGAATAGTTACTTGTTGTCTTGGGTTGGAGGAATTTCTTAGCTGATTGTTGTTGGATGGGAAGCGAGATGTGATGATAGTAGACAGAAATGACATCATTTTGTTAATGACATCAATAGGGTCATCTCCTTGCTTAAACACAGAAACTGCTAGACCAGAGTCTGTTTATGGAAATTCAGCCAGATGTGTTTGTTGATTAACTGTGGATACAATATATTCAATTTGAGGAACATATTATGGTTGTGGGTAAGCATTTTGATGAACTGTGGATGTATAAGCATTTGAATATAGTGTTAATGGATAAGAAATTGCAAGAGGTGTGGATGGATGAGTAGATGAGAAATGTTGTGTGGGATGAATTGATCCATATTGAGGAGACAGAGATGGTGAAAATTATTGTTGGAATTGTGGATTGTTGTACGAAGATTGGTAAGTGTGGAAATGAGACGGAGTCTGCTGGTGATTAGCAACTAGTGCATGAGGATCATGATTGCGCTCACGCATAATACGAACTTCATTTGCATAGAGTTTGTGTTGTTAAAGATATGCATAAAGCTGATCAAAGTTGGTGGTATGCAGATCTTTTACAAGCTTGACATCAGTCATAAACTTACTCCATTCAGGTGGGAGACTGTTTAAGAACTTGGTATTGACTTGAAATTGCTCCAATTTCATTTTGTAAATGTTCATGTCATTGATCAGCTGAGTAAATCTCAAGTAATACTGATGAAGTGATTCCCCCTTGATGTGAGCAAACTTATCAAATGCATCATACAGTTTACACTCCCTTTCCTGCTTTGTCAATGAGGTACCTTGCATTAGTAGTTGAATTCTTTCCCATAGATCCTTGGCAACTCTGTGATGATTAACAAGTGAATAGATATCAGATGGTAGACCTTGAAGAATGATATTAGTTGCCTTGAGATCACAATCAACTTGGATTTTCTTTGTAGCAGACAATTCAGCATATTTCTTTGTCCTGGTCACCCCATTTTCTTCAATCGTAAGTCATATGAGTGGACCGTGTACGATTGATTCAAGTATCATTCTTCTGTGCTCTCTGTTTTGCATGTATAGTTCCATTATACTTTTCCAAGAATCATACAGGTCTTTGTCCAACATTGGTGGACGATTGTCAGCACCAGAGAGTATCATGTACTCAGCAAGAGTATTCTTTTGTCCAATTGGAATCATTGAATCCATTTTGATTTGATATGTGATAAGATGAAAAATGATCATACAGTGATTGGAGGTTGTTATGTTAAAGTGAGATTTGATTAATGTGTTTGAGTCTTTAGAATACACGAGATTTTACAATTCTTGATAAAACCCGAAAAATAAATTTTCACAGGATTTTACAAATCAAAGAACAACCGTATAATTCTCCTAATGGAAGTGTATATTTCACCCAAGTAAAGCGTATAAATCTCCCAAGCAAAGTGTATAAATCTCCCAAGCAAAGCGTATAAATCTCCCAAGCAAAGTGTATTATTCTCCTAATGGAAAAGTGTATAATTCGCCCAAAAAATGAAGTATAGATCGCCTAAGAGAAAAAACGTATAAATCGCCCAAGAAAACAACGTATAAATCGCCTGAAGATTTACGTATAAATCGCCTGAAGATTTACTTATAAATCGCCCAATAATATACGTATAAATCGCCCAATAATATACATATAAATCGCCTGAAGGATACACGCGTATTATTCGCATGAACGTATAATTCACCCCTACGTATAAATCGCCTAATACACTTCGAAACTCAAAAACCAAAAATGTTAAAAAGACTCACTTTTTGACGTTTTTACCCGATTTTTCTTGTACTTTTTACCTATCTAAGACCGGTAGAACCATAAAAATAAAAACTTTAACGTTTTTTAACACAAAAAAATTAAAATCAAGATTCTAGTACAAACACCTTATTTTCGAAAAAAAAATCTTAAAAAAGATCAAGATTTTGAAGTTTTTCCTATGATCTATTTGTACAACTAGACTTTACTAACGTAAATAAGCAATAAAGTAGCAAACTTTATGGTTTTAAACCCACAAAAGATGAAGATCTTTTGGTTGGTTCAAACCAAAGACACGAGTAAATAACGCACACAAAACCTTCACAAACACCCCATGGCTCTTTATACCAATTGTAGGATATCTTAACACACATAAGGTATGGATTCAATCTAGGGTTTATAGAGAGAAAGAGAGGTGGTTGGATGAACACTTAGTGAGAGAAAGAAAGGAAAAAATATTAGATTACTATGTGAAAACAAATGAACAACCAACACCCTTTCCATGGCATGGAAAGGGTTTATATACCGCATAAGTGGTCGGTCATAGGCTTAGGTCCATGGGATTTCCATGGGCTTTTGCTTATCTAGCCTATCTAGTTTCCAAATATTACTTAACGAGCTATCTAACGATATTTATGGAAGTGACTGATACTTTCGTATTCCTAACACCCCCTTTTTGTCTAAGTCAAAAAGGATGATCATCGAATTGTAGAGAGAAAGAAATCGACGATGCCAAGACTCCCCCTTAATGTATGCTCCCCCTCGTTTGGGGCAACAAGAGATCGATCTTATGAGATTATTGCTACAAAACAAAGTGAGAAGTACAAGTGCAAGAATATATTCCCAACTAGTAGCAATATAGCAATTCATGCAAGTTAAACCATAAAGTAGTTTCATTCATTACTTAAGAAACTCATACAAGAAACATTGATTGCAAGCAAAACTAATAAGAGATAAGATAGATTCATACTATGATGGTATGAATCATTACACGATAAAGTAGATAAGCATAAAGTAAGGACATATTAAGGCATAGAGCTAGACTAGTGGATTCTTGAAATCTAGAAGGTGCCACAAGCAAGAGATGGGTTGTTTATTATTTAGAGGAATTAAGCATTCTAAAGTGCTCAATTATGGTGAAGAGGTAGTTATTGAGGAAAGAAATTGAGTGGACGGACCAATGATAATAGATTTGATACGATTAAGGTCATCTTTCAATGTATCAAATAGATTTTGGGTTTCCAATCAATAATGACAAAACTTCGAATGAAAGTTTACTTGATCTGGAGTAGCGGGAAAGACACGTGGTGAAGTAGGAGGTGAAGGATTAGTGGCTTTAATTGCTTGTTAGAGGTTAATGTCAATGAGATTTGATAAGTGATGAAGTTCATTTAGATCATTCATTATTTGGTTTTGACTTAAATTTTTTAGAGGTAAAGAAGATGACAAGGAATTTGTGGTGATAGGAGAGGTAGGTAGAGTCCTATTAGGTGGAGGAGATGGTGGTGAGGGAGGAAGATTGTGACTTTGTCTCCAAGATTTAAGAATAGCCCTTCGGTGTTTTCATGAGTAGTCACGAGAGGATTTGCTAGAGGAGGACATGATAGTTATGAGGAGAGGTGAGGAATTTAGCAGAGAAGAAGTGATTATGTGTGAAGAGGATGAATGAGATGATGTTGTTTAATAGGGAATTTTTTGGTAAAACATGGTGTTTGGTGAAGGAGACATCTAAAAGGTGTTTGGTTTATTTTGGGAAAGAGTAGCTGTGGCTAGAGTAGATAGGGACAAAGATGCTGAAAAAAAAGAAACAAGAAGAATCTCGTGACTCCTTCTGTTGGCGGTCCCATATATATTAAGGGGCCGCCGAATGTTTTTGGGGGCCGTTTTCTGGAGAGTTACAAGATTCTCCATATTTTCCTTGTTTCTCAGAATAACCCAAGGATAAGAAGGTTGGAGGGAAGGTTGTAGCATTTTCCATCTTTCAAGAATCACATATTCTAGAAAAAAATGCATGCATTGGGGCTAGGTAGACACATATAAATCACATAAAAATCTATGAAAGGTCATATAGCAAGCAATAAGGATTTAAGGGAAGTTATACATGCACTAGAATATATCATAATAATATCTAGTTTAATTCTACCGGTAAGATAGTCCTAATAAGTACTAGTATTACGTTGCATGATCAAGTTTACGTGTGATGATTATGATGTGCACATCGAACATCTTCAGGAATTTCACTAGTTGAGGTATTATATAAAGGATTCATTGTCATAGGATAGGAGATAAATTTATGATGATTTGGAGAGAATTCGGTTAGTTTGTCTAGAAATTTTGACAACAAAAGTCCGTATGGCAAGATGCCGTTTGAACGATGTTTGAAGTCATTTATTCGATTTATGATGAAATGAGAGATGTTGAAGGGTGTGGAGGAAGTAATGCAGAAGAGCATATAGGCTTCACAAGCTGATAAAAGATTTTTGTCAATATCAACGGTACATATGATGTTCTCATGAATGAGAAGATGTGCTGTTTTGAGATTAGGACAAATCTCTTCGACAAAAATATTATATGGATCCTCAAGTACAAACTTGAAATCATTGAGACGTTTCTTAGTTATATTGTATATGATTAAGGTTGGATGGGTTAATTTAGTATAGAGAGGATCTTTGTTTGAAGTAGTGTTGTGTTTGTTGATGGATTTTAGAGACCATTCATTGTTATAAAAACAATGTCCTTCAAACGGTATGTTGAGTAGTGTTCCAAAATCTCGAAATGATGCACCAACTCGTTTACCATTTATTTCAAACAATATGATCCAAAGATCACCTACTAGAGTGAGTTCAAAAGTTTGATAAATTCGCGTATGAATTTTGAATATAAGTTTCCTTTTAAATGAATGAGGGTTTGAAATCCAGTTTTGTTTAGGTTCTTTTCTAAGATACCTTTAGAATCGAATGTTTTGTCAACAATTCTTCATGAATAAGTCGACAAGGCATTTTTCAATATGGTGATTTTTAAGAAGAGATTGTGTGATTAGGTAGGTAAGATTTGTTTATAGTTAAAGAAAAGTGAGTTTTTGTGTTCATCTTGAGACATTCTTTTTCACCTATCATTAATATGAATGTTTTAGTATGTATCATTCATAATTTTCAATAACCTTTAGACAAATAACTATTGTGTGCCTATATGTAACAAATTTGGAGTAATGGTTAACTCGACCTAGAAATAAAAACCTAAGAGTTAACCCAAACACTCCTTAATTTAATTTTGCTCATCTAAACATGTCAAAAAATACATATGAATTATGTATCTCGAATTTTGTTCATGAGATCATTATTCATGTATGCAAAAACGTTTTTAGAGTGTATTAACAATGCATACAACAATTTTATTATAATCCTAACGTAAGTGATTTGGAAATAAAATTGAGGTTTTGTGCGAAAACAATTTTTAACAAAACACACTTCAATCTTGTAAATCCTATGTCTACAGGAAGTATTAGTTATAAATTGTATTCTAGAAGTTCTAATTATACACAATCGCAATAAAAATGAAAAATCCCTAATTTTGAATTTTTGTTCAACATGAACCATAGACACAAGTTGGAATGAAAATAGATGAAATGACTTACAATTAATGATCTTTGTGGTGTTGGGATTGATTATTAATGTTGATTTGATCTTCAATTAGTGTTTTGGTGGTTGATTTTAAGTTTTGGTGGTTTTAGTTTCGTATTCGTCGCACCAGCAGGGAAGGGTATGTTTGGCTTTGTGTTTTGAAAAATTGTTAAGTGTTAAATATTAGACGTTCGCTGGTGGCGGTCCCATATCGATCAGGGGGCGCCCAAAAAGGGTTTGGGGCCACCTGAGATATGGGGGCCGCCCGTATTACAGGTTTTTGAACTTTTAAATTTTGACACGAATTTACGAGGATGAGTGACTAATTAATTTGCATTTCGCGAATTAAAAATATTTAACAAGTTTCGGATGAAGTTGTTAAATTGTCATGACGCAGAATGGAATGCGGACTAGAATCGAGACTAGAAGAAGGAGAAGCGGACTAACACGGTTTATGAAATGTGTTCCATCATTCCTAAACCAAGATGAAGATAATTAAACGATTCACGTTTAAGGGGTTTCGTAAGGATGTCGGCGATGTTGTTTATGGACGGCACATTTTTTATAGAGATATGTCCTTTTTTGACATTATCACGAAGAAAGTTGTGACGAATTTTGATGTGTTTGGTTCGAGAGTGTTGCACCAGGTTTTTGCTAAGGTCAATCGAGCCTTTATTGTCGCACAGATCGGGGCATCGTCGAGTCGAACGTCATAGTCGATAAGAGCTTGTTTCATCCATAGTGCTTGTTGACATGCCTTTTCGGCGCTTACATATTCGGCTTCGGTAGTGGATATAGCAAGAGCGGTTTGTTTCTTTGTGAACCAAGATGTCAAACAACATCCCACGAACGTACAAATACCGCTAGTGCTCTTTCGGTCCACATAATCTCCCGCATGATCAGAGTCGGAATATACTACTATTTCTATTCTGGTCCCATTAGGATACCATAATCCTAAGTGCATAGTGCTTTTAATGTATCGGAAGATATGCTTAAGCACTTCAAGATGAGAGGCTTTGGGAGCCTCTTGGAAGCGGGCACAAAGGCAGACACTAAACATGATATTGGGCCTACTTGTCGTTAGGTATAATAAACTATTTATCATGCCTCGATACTTGGTACTATCTACCGACTCATACTCTTCGTGTTTTGTGAGTTTAGTATCGGAGGACATAAGGGTTTTCATTAGTTTAGAATCTTCTAAGCCAAATTTCTTAAGCATTTCTTTAATATATTTAGATTGATTAAAGAAGATACCATCTTCCATTTGTTTTATTTGTAATCCACGGAAGAAGTTAAGTTCACCCATCATGCTCATCTCGAACTCGTCATGTATGATTTTGGCAAATTCATCACACATGTGTTGACAAGTCGAGCCGAATATAATGTCGTCGACATATAATTGAACGATGATGTGGTTTGAACTTTTCTTCTTGGTAAAAGTGTGTTATTGATATGTGTGAAAACACCTATTCGTTTTATGACAAAAATGGCCCTTAAAAGACAAAATTGTGCTTTAAATACTTGAATATTGTTTGTTTTGTCTTTGTGATTATGTAGGTGCGGATATTGCAAAAATCTCAAGAAAACGGTTAAAACCGGGCAAACACGAACGCGGGAACGGAAGAGCACACAAAGAGCCGAGAGAATGCTATCAAAAGTCAATAATGGTCAACTCAAGTCAACCTTCTGTCAAACATGGTCAACACTAAATGACAAAAATCCCAAAAATACCAAACCAGTCCCTCAAAGTTAGCCAAATTTCAAAAATAATCCTTAAAGCCCTAACGGTGTTAACTTTCTATTAATAGAAGTTAACACTCGTTAACTTTTTATAACAAATCCAACACAAACCAAGCATGGGCCCAATTCCATCCCGTGGCCCATTCTTTTTATAAAAAGCCCAAAGTCAAACTTTTTCGCCCCGAGTAAAAAAGGAAAAGTCAAACATTCCTTTTATAAAAGGAATTTACGCGGGAATTCTTGTTACTACTATTCACCATCGTTCCCGTTTACCCTAATGTCAAAATCAAAGGGCAAATGGTAATTAAGGACGCGTTTGGGTAATTCAAGGGATAAGGTACATAGTGGCAGGGTTGAATGTCATCAAAAGAATGCTATTGGTCCAAACCCAAAGGGAATCACACGTGGATTGTGAAGAAACACACGAGGAAGGATTAATTACACTACATCTTCTCTCAAAACAAGCACAAGGTGTCACATCCTGAATTGCCACGCTGGCAATCCGTGTGCTAAAAATCTAATCCAAGGGTCAAGAGTGAGCATCCAATGATTGAAAGATTTGAATGGATAGGATCAAAGGGAACGTAAGAAGGACTTGAGAGCCTAGAAGCATCTCCTCAGCACTATAAATACAAGCAGCTCTCACACACACAAGTTGTTAGATAGTTTTTACAATTTTTAGCTTATTTAGTTTATGTAATGTTTCTTTTAAAAATGTTTTAGTTAATGATCTCTTAATTTAATGTTTTAATTCAAGTATTGTAATCAGTTGTTTTTTAATTACTAAAAAGTTTCTTATTAAGCTCTTAGTTCTTTCATAAGCTAAATTTTTTTAAAATATGGTTCAATAAGCTGTAAATGTTTGATAAGCTTCTCATAAGCTCATACAAGCTCATCTAAGTCTCTAAGCTTAGATTTGAGCTTAATTAGTCATTTAATATACTCAAACCTTAAAATCAGCTATAAGTACCCTTGCTTATGATTGTTGGAGCTTTTGGATGATGAACTTACAAAGGAAGAGTTCATTGGACTTTACTGGCTTATTTACAATAAGCCAGAGCTAGTAGACAAGCTCTTTGAGCCTCTTATGCCTTTGTTTAGCTAAGGCTTATGTAAGTTTCTCATTTCCATTTCTGTCTTAAAATTCTAGTTTACTATTTGCTTATTTCTGCTTATTAATAGCTTATCTGTGCTTATCTGAATGATTTTATGCTTATTAAGTAGAATTGATTATCTGATTTAGATTAATATAGGTTAGATCTTAATTTTGCTTAATTTTTATCTTAAATCTATCATTAGTTTAATATCTTAGCATAGTTCATAAATCTTATTTTCTAGCTTAATCATTAGTTTAAATAAGTCAATTAAGTCCTTTATAAGTTGTTCTATATCTGGTTATTAAGTTCTAATCATTAGTTTCCTTATTTGATAGTTTAAAATGAAATATGTCATTATTAAGGGGTGTTTGGAACAAGCAGTACTAACTTTAAGTTAGTACTGCTAGTGTTCTTTAGTTAGTTCTGGTAAAGTAATAGGGTAATTGTTGATTTTAATCTCTTTAAGTTGATTATTTGTGTAGGATAGGATAGAGTAATCAAAGTTTTTATAGGTCTATTTGTTTTATAATTTCATAAAAACTCTTAAACATACCAAAAACACTAGTTTTGCTTATAAGATTATAGGTTTTGCTTATTAGCCAATTTAAATTTACTTAATAGGATTCATAGTAGTTTTTTATCATCTGGTTTTCAAGTTTCAATTATTAAAGTTCATTTTCATAAGTTGATTTGAGTTTTCATTAAAATGAAGAAGTGTTTAGATTAGTGCAGTTTGGCCTTCAAAAGTCAAAGTAAATTGGTGATTCCACTTTGGTCAGCTTTGATTTCATTATTGATTAAGTTTTGAAAAGGTTTGATGAATTAGTTTGTTCTTATAATCATTTTGAGGTGCATCTTGTCTTATCCTGCATCAAGGGAGATTTTCTTCTTAAGCTAGTATAGAACTTTTGATCCAAGCTTCCCTAAGCTTGGAATTTGTTTGCTAAGTGTTCTTGCACACCTAAGTGGTGTGTCTATTGCAGGTTTGACCCTTAAGGTCACCTGCATTTGTGTTTTACCAAATTTGCCAAGTGCATCAGATAGGAACCACTGCAGTCTTAAACTGCAGTGCTTATTGATCAAAATTTAAGTAGCTTAAGTAGGTTTTACTTATTAAAATTCAGTAGGTTAATAGTTTACATATAGGTTTAGATAGATTAAAGCTTGCTTTCCAATTTTTAGCTTATAATCTAGGATAATTTAGCATTCAAAGTTCATTAAAATTTTCAAAAAGCCAAAAACAGTAGTAAGTAGTTCTAGCTTCTAATTTTAGATTTTTAGCTTATATAATCTGTTTTTATGATTTTAATTTGTAGCTTAATAGTAGGTAGAAAAGTTTTCAAAAGCTTTAGTTCAGTAGTAGCTTATTGAGCAATTTATCTTATCTAGTATTTAAGCTTTTAAGTGCTTTTCCTGAGTTTGCATCTTTAAAACTTAATTTCAATAAGCTTTCAGTAATATTAGGATAAGTAGCTCATTAGACTTAGTTTCTAGACATTATAAGCTTTCTAGAATAGCTTTGGGTTTTGAATTTAGAGCTTATTTGAGATCTGTGTGCTTAATTTAGTGAATCATAGTTTTTTAGCTCTCAAAAGCTCACTTTCTGTAAACAGCCACTTCTCAAGCTGTTTGAGAGCTTATTTGTGAGTTTGAGCTTGTAGTGTCTTTATTAAAGTTGTTTATAAAAGTGTCCTTTATAACTTTGTTCTTTGAATTTTCAAAAAATAAAAAAAAAACGTGTGCCTGGGACTCGAACCCAAGACCTCTCCCACACAACACCAATGACTTAACCGTTTTGCTTCAATAGCTCATCCAACCACATCTCCCTTCATTTAATCTTTATACACTTTTTCATTTCCTTTTTCCTTTTTAAGCCGTAGCCTATCTTTGCTTATTCTCAGCTTATTAGATAAGCTGGTGGAGTGTGCTTATTTTTCTTGAGTTCCTTGTTTAATTTAGGACTTTTTGTGAATTTTTCAGATTTTTCCCTTTAGTAGTTGATTTTTTATAATTTTTCCTAGATTTAAATCTTCAAAAATTAATAAAAAATAGAAAAATAACTTTTAAAAATACAAAAAAATAGTTTTTAGATTTAGAATAAATACTTTTAGTTTTACATTTATTAAAATCATTTTTACACTTTGTAGATTTTTATTTTCATTTTTCACTTTTTAAATTTAGTTTTAAAAATAGGATTTTATCTTTTTTAGAAAATTTTCTTTTATCGTAAGGTTTCTAGGAAAATTAGTTTTGCCTTCGTAGGGTTTAATTTGCAAAATTTTATTTTTTAAAGAACGGGATTCGTTCTCGTTTACATTTTTCGTGTTTTAAAGCTCATTTCAACTCTGTTTTTATTCTAGTTTTCTTTAAACTTACTTTTTAGTCAATTAAAGTCTATTTAAAAAGAAAATTTAAATTTAGGTTTAATTTTAAAAATTTAGGGTTTTTAACTGCAGTTTAGGGTTCCCGTTTTGCGTTTTTAGTTAAAGTTTGATTTCCCGTTATTTGTTTTCGTGTTTAATTGTTATCATTTTCTAATTTTAAATTGTAAAAGTAGATAATCAAATCAATCTTTGTCTCCAATTCAAATCATTGTCCGAACATCAAACGTGGTTTCAATTTCACAAATCGTTGGGGAATAACGACCCGGGAATCATACTTCCCGGTTAATATACGTATTATATTATATATATTTGTGAAGATTTTCCTTTTTACCTTTGTCCTCAAGGGTAATTTGGTAATTTTCCATCATATTATATATTTTATTATTACGTGTGTTGGTTTTTACGAATCAATTTTTGGCGCCGCTGCCGGGGATTTGTGATTAAGATTCTCTCGTTTGAAGTTTGTTGATCGTGTTTTGGAGAACCTTTCGTTTTCGAAAGTTACGCTTTTAAGAAAATCAAAAATATAAAAAATTAAAAAATAAAAAGTAAAAAATATTTTTCTTTTCTTTTTAGTATAAGTAGAAGATTAAAAACAAAAATACAAAAATATTTGCTCTTTCAATTTAAAAAGTTACAAAGTTGGTAAAAGAACACCAACAAATAATACCTTCAATTGAGGTATTATCCATAATAAGTTCCCAACTCGAATTAAAGATTTAAAAACTTACCATTTGTGTCACTTACGAGATACGGCTCACCTTAAAAAGTAAAATTTTTAAGAGCTACCGTGAAGTAAGTTTGATTATTTGGTTCAAGTTGTCTTTCTCATTGTCCGTTAAAATTAGTTTGTGAATAAACTTTTAAAAAACCAAAAATATTTTTCTTATTATTTTTCTATTTTCTTTAAATAGTGCATGCGCACTAGACGTTCTCAAACCCGTAACCGTCAACAACAAAGCCAACCGGCTGTTGTTCAACCATTTCATTTAGAAGAACCTTTTGTTAATCCTCCCTTAGTTCCGATGGCTGATAACCGGACTATGGCACAATTGCTCCAAGCACCCACCGAGGGGTACGAGGATGCAATTGTAATTCCCGAAATCAATGCTAACTTTGAGTTAAAGCATGGTTTGATCAATCTTGTTCAAAACAACAGTTTTTCCGACAAGATAAAGGGATCAACTGCACACATCGTTATTTCAATAAAATCAATTCATCAATGAGATATCCAGGATGTCCCGAGCACGTCAATTAAGCTTATGCTTTTTCCATTTTCTCTTGAAGGTTCAGCCCGGATTTGGCTAGAAAAAGAACCTCCTCGATCAATTTTATTTTGACATGGATATCTTGGTTTCAAAATTCATTAATCAATTTCATTCCTCCTTCAAAAACGACAAATCTTCGGAATGAAATCACGAGATTTCAACAAAGATTTGACGAATCGTTTTACGAGGCTTGGGATCGATTTAATGACCTTCTTCGAGCATGCCCACATCACGGATTTTCTAAATTACATCAGTTGGACACGTTTTACAATGCTTTGAATGCTAATGATCAAGATTCGTTGAATTCTGCTGCGGGTGGAAACTTTTTGGATAAGATGCCTCGTGAATGCTTGAGAATTATCGAGAGTAAATCCAAGGTTCGTAATTCATGAAACAAGGCAGTCGTTGCCAAAGTGAGTTCGAATTCATCTACTCCAGGAATTTCACCAGATGTTGCTGCTCTTACAACCGAAGTCTCTGAACTTAAGATTGATGAAGACTATGATTATCGACAAACAAAAAGCCCAAGCTCCCGCAACCGTAAAAGCGATCGAGCAAGAGTTTAGTTGTAACTGTGGAGGTGCTCATTCTTATAAAAATTGTCCAGCCACCGATGGCAATGTTTATCGAGACAACATTCAAGAGTACGTTTCACAAGCTGCTGCAACCAATTTTAATCAAGGAAATACCAATTCTAGACCTCCAATGGTTTCAAATCAAATCCGACCTCCTGGTTTTCCTCCGATTCAAAACAATCAAAACCGTTTCAATCTGAATCAGGGAAACAATTTCAACCAAAATCGAGGAACCAATTTCAATCAAAACCGTGGAAATAACTTTTATCAAGTCAAGCGTATCAACCTCTGACTAGTCAACCACCAGTGTACCAAGCTCAACCTTATCAAGGCCCCCCCCCTTGTTCCCTTTACTCAGGAAATGCAAGGTGTTTTAAAGACGATTTTGAGAATTATGTTCAAGCAATGATGGTTGTATGAGAAATATGCAAAATCAAGGCCAAGGTTTACAAAACCAGATGACAAATTTAACGGAGATGCTTTCTAAGTTCGTAAATTCTAATACCGCTTCGTCTTCGAATTCAGGTTCTCTTCCAAGTAACACGGTTACTAACCCGAAAGAAGACTTGAAGGGTATTACTACCAGAAGTGGTATTGCTTACAAAGGACCTACGATTCTACTTCTAAAGAAGTGGAACGAGAACCGAGTGACAAAGACATGGTTTTTTCCTACTAATAACGGAATTACCGAAGACGTCCAACCTTCGGTTGTCCCAGTTGAAAAACAAAATCCAGTTTCTGAGCCAGATGTTGCTCCAGTTAGTGCACCGATGCCTAACCCAAAACCGTCAATTCCTTTTCCTTCGAGGCGAAATGATGAGAGGTACCATGAGAATGCTAATGAACAAAAAGAGAAATTCTATGAAATCTTCAAAATTGAGTTATCAAAATATCGTATTTCATGGATGCTTTGACTCAAATGCCCAAGTATGCTTCAACTCTTAAAGCCTTAATTGGAAATAAAGAAATTCTTAGTGAAATGGCTTAGAACCTCTTGAACGCCATTGCCTCGGCGTCAACTTAACAAGTTACCCAAAAAACTTGGTGACCCGGCAGATTCCTTATTCCATGTAAATTTCCCCGGAAGGATGTTGCTTAGCCTTGGCCGAAATCTTGCGCAAGGAACAAAACATAAATCTCATGCCATTTTCCGTGTGGAAAAAGCTTAACCTTCCAGACCTGACTCCAACGTGCATGACACTAGAACTAGCGGACCGTTCGATCTCACGACCGAATTGGTAAGCTAAAGATGTCAACGTTAAAGTGTTATCCAGTTCCAGCCGACATCGTGGTCGTAATTTAGAACCAGACCCTCGAGTACCTCTAATTCTCAGGAGGTGTTTTCTTAAGACCAGTTGTTCTTTGATAGACCGTGTACAAGGTGAATTAACCCCTTAGAGTAGAATGAGACCATTACTTATTAATCTTGATCAAACTTCGAGATACTCAGTTAATTATAATGAAATACGGCGAATCGAATCGACTTTTTGAATTAGCATGTAAGAGTTATTCTCAGGAGGTTCTAGGATTTTCAAACGTGATCGCGCAGGGCAATCCCCACTCACCGGATTATGACCCGAATATGTTTCAATTCTTCTCCGACTCTCAGTCTTCGGACAGTGATTTTCTACTTCTAGAAGAAGCTGATGCTTTTCTTGCTCTAGTCGACGATCCAACTTCACCGGAAGTTGATGAATCTTATTGATATGTGTGAAAACACATATCCATTTTTTTAAAATGACCTTCAAAGACCAAAACTGTGGCATATAAGGCTTTATAATTGCTTGTTTTTGTCTATGATTGTTGTAGGGTGCGAAATTGCAAAAATCACAAGAAAACGGATAAAATCGGGCAAACACGAACACGGGAACAAGAAGAGCACACAAAGAGCCGGAAGTTTTCTATAAAAAGGTCAAAAAGTCAACAATGGTCAACTCTCAGTCAACCCAAGTCAAACACAAAAAGACAAATCCAAAGTTACCAAAACAGTCCAAGCCCAAATCCATCTCTTGGCCCATTTCATTTCTTTTTATATAACCTCAGGTCAAACGAGCCCAAGCTCAGTCAAACCTCCCCAATTACCCCTTCTCAGTAAAAAACGAGAGGGAAAAGTGGTTAACACTATTCATCGTCTCTCCCAATCTAACCTCTCAGTCAAATCATGGGGCAAACCCCAATTGAAGGACAAAAAGGACAATTCAGGTGTTAAAGTACACCTTGGCAGCAACAAACGTCATTCACAAGCTCTCATTGGTCAATACCCTTCAAGATATGCCACGCTGCTAGTAAGAAGCATAAGGAAAGGGATATTTTGCACTAATTATACACTCAGAAGAAACACAAGAAGCTACAAACCACGGATTGCCACGCTGGCAATCCGTGTGAGACAATCTAATCTAACAGTGGATAAGAAGCATCCAATGATTAGCATATGATCAAGGGCTAAGAGTGGAGGAATGAGGAGCATGTAAACAAGACTAGAAGCTCAACTGATGCTATAAATAGCCCTTCACTCTCACACACACAGGGACGAGTTTTTTTAGCTTTAGATTTTAGCTTAATTTTAGCTTTTAGTGTTAGCTTATTGTAATTTTCATTTAAACTTTTGTAATCTTCTTTTTCAGTATAATGTAATCAAGCTTTTTCAGTCAATGAAATCTAGTTTCTCTTAAATAAAGTGTCATAAGCTCTTATAAATCTCAATGTTTTTGTTCACTTCTGTCACAAGCTACTCACACAAGCTCATTATAGCTCTCACAAGTCTTTAAGCTTGTGATTGAGCTTAAATAGTCATTTAATCAACTCAAACTCTAAAATCAGCCTAAATACCCTTGCTTATTGACTGTGGACTTATGGAAGGGAAGCTAGCTATGGAAGAGCTTCCAAGGACTTATACTGACTTATCTAGGATAAGCCAGAGCTTGTAGATGCTCATTCGAGTTTTCTAACCTTTGTTTAGCTAAGGTTGACTGTAAGTGTTCATTTACTTTTCTTGTCTTAAATTTCCTAGTCTAAATTTGCTTATAAACTGCTTATTAGCTTGCTATTTTGTGCTTATTCTTGTCTTATTATGATTATTAGTCTTAATTGATCATCTGTCTTAAGTTAATATAGCTTAGATTTTAGTTTTGTTCAATCTGTCATAAAATCAACCAAAAAGCCAAAAAAATTAGCTTAATCTGTAGATCTTTAATTCTAGCTTAGTTGATTGTTGATTTATGTTTATCAAGCTTGTTATAAGCTATTTGAGATCTGGTACTTTAGATTTGCTAGCTAGATTTCATTTAGTCAAGTTTTATTAAATCTGTCAATAGCTTAAGGAGTGTTTGGATTATGCAGTTTTGACTCTTTAAAGTCAAATTAAGTTGAGCAAATCATTTGAGTCAGTTTGATTTTCATTTAAAATGAGTAGAAAAACTATTTTCACAAGTTAGATTTCATATTATAAAAAGTTAAGGCCTAATCTTTTAGCTCCTGCACCAGGGGAGTTTGTTTTCAAAAGCTAATTGAGAATTTTAGATCCAAGCTCTTGTGAGTTTGGATCTTGTTTGAGTTGTGTTTAAATTCACTCATTAAGAGTGTCTAATGCAGGTTTAACCTTAAGGGTCACCTGCATTTGGATTTCACCCTTTTGCAAATTGCATCAGGAAGAAAAACTGTAGTTCCTAACTGTAGCCTTTTAGCTTAAATTTTTAGCTAGCTTAATTAGGATTTAGCTTCTAAAATTAAGTATGCTTATAGTTTAGACATAGGATAAGTTAGTTTAAAACTTGTTTTCAAATCTCTAGCTTAATCTCTAGGATTAATTTGCTTTTAAAATTCATAAAATAACCTCAAAAAGCCAAAAACAGTAGTAACTAGATCTTAGCTTTTAAATTTAGATTTCTAGCTTATAAGTTTGGATGTTATGATTTAAATCAATAGCTTATAAGTAGATTGTTAAGTTTTTGCAGGGCTCAGCTCCTGTTTCGCTTATTAAGTTAATAATTTGCTTTTTTAGTTTTTTGAGCTTAACATGGGGGGGGGGGTTAGTTCCTGAGTTTACCTCTTAGATCATAGGATTTAGATAGCTTATAGTGTTTCCAGTTAAATTAGCTTATTGAATTTAGCTCATACACATCATTAGCTTTTTAGAACAGCTTTTAGATTTAAAATTGAGCTTAAGTTGAGTTGTGTGCACACAGTTAAGTGTAAACTAGCAATTAAATCCTCAACCCCCCCCCGCTCACTCTGAGACAGCAAGTTTCAAAAGCTTTTAGAAAGCTTAATTTTGAGTTTCAGCTTATATTGTTTTTATTAAAGTTGTTTAAAAAAAGTGTGTTCTTTAATTTTGTTCTTTGAGTTTTGCAAAATAAAAAAAAGTGGTTCACCAGACTCGAACCCAAGACCTTCACTACACAACACACACGCCTTACCGTTTGCTTCATTAGCTCATCCAAGAGCATTTTCCTCAATTTAATTCTTATTGTCACTTTGGGCTAATTAGCCCATAATAAGCCGTAGCTGTATTTGCTTACCCCAGCTTATTAATACTTGGGCCTTGTTCATATTTTCCCTTAATCCTTTGTTGATTTAGGAATTTTCCTGAATTTTTAGAATTTTTTCCATTTAGTATTTTAATTTTCTAGAACATTTCTAGTTTTTAATTTAGAAAAATCATTAAAGATACAAAAATAACTTTTAAAAATACAAAAAAAATAGTTTTTAGTTTTAGAAAATTACTTTTAGTTTTACATTCAGAAAAATCATTTTTACACCTTTTAGATTTTTATTTTCATTTTTGAGTTTTTAATTTTAGTTTTAAAAATAGGATTTTATTATTAAAAATTAGTTTAAAAATAGTTTTTCTTCGTTTTCATAATATTTTAGACTTTTCTAGTTTAAAATCATTTTAGAATTTTTAGACTTAATTTGCTATTTTCTAAGGATTTAATTAGATTAAATTAGATTTTAATTCATAATAAATTCATTAATAATCAAAAAAAAAATATTCTTTTGTCTTAATTTAGGTTTAGAAATTTAGTTTGCATTTTTTAGAATTAATCTTGCCATAATTGCTTATTTGTTGCGTTTTAATTGTCCCACGTTAATTGTTTTAATGCTGAATTGACTAAATGCTATTAATTGTTGTTTTTAATATAGATTAGAAATTCAATCAAGTATTTGTTCTCATTCAAATCATTGTCCGAACAAGAACGTGGTTTCAATTTCACAAGTCATTGAGGAAACGACCCGAGAATCACACTTCCCGGTTAAATATACGTATTATATTATATTATATTAATCTTTTAGAGTGAATTTTCCTCAAGGGAGACTTTGGGAATCTTCTTAATTGCTCTAGTGATTATATTGTTATAGTATTTTATATATGTATGTAAAACTACTACTATCAATTTTTGGCGCCGTTGCCGGGGATTTGTGATTAAGATTCTATCGTTTGAAGTTTGTTGATCGTGATTTGAAGACCCTTTCATTTTTGAAAGTTTTGTTTTGTTTAAAAAATAAAAAATAAAAAATAAAAAATAAAAAATATTTTTTTTTCTTTTTAGTATAATTATCATTTAAAAATATAAAAAATTGTCCATAAAAAAAATAAAAAAAACAAAGTTGGTAAAAGAACACCAACAAATAATACTTTCAATTGAGGTATTATCCATAATAAGTTCCCAACTCGAATTAAAGATTTAAAAACTTACCATTTGTGTCACTTACGAGATACGGCTCACCTTAAAAAGTAAAATTTTTAAGAGCTACCGTGAAGTAAGTTTGATTATTTGGTTCAAGTTGTCTTTCTCGTTGTCCGTTAAAATTAGATTGTGAATAAACTTTAGAAAAACCAAAAATATTTTTCTTATTATTTTTCTATTTTCCTTTAAATAGTGCATGTGCACTAGACGTTCTAATTATCCTAATAATTCAAACGTCACAATTCCAAGACGTCAGAGAAGACAAGTTTCTAACATAGTCGAACCCGAGATTCGAACTATTGTTGCACCTATGGCAGAACGTACCATGGAGGAGCTACTCCGTGCCCCCACGGAAGGGTACGGAGAAGCTATTGTTTTACCAGAAATCAATGCGATCATTTTGAGATTAAGACGAATTTGCTTCAGTTGGTTCAAGCTAACCCGTTTAACGGTCGTGAGAATGAGAATCCTCATGCTCATATCAATAGTTTCAAAAGGATTACTTCGACTTTACGATTTAGGAATGTGCCTAACGATGTGATTAAGCTTATGATGTTTCCATATTCGCTCGAGGGAGCCGCTAATTCTTGGTAGCGAGAATGAAGGGCCACCATACTCAATCTTGACTTGGGAGGATCTCGTTACCAAGTTCGTTAACTAATTTTTCCCTCCTTCAAAAACCACTCACTTAAAGAATGAAATTTCCGTTTTACATAAAAATTCGAGGAAACTTTTAGTGAAGCTTGGGAACGATTTAAGGAGTTGCTTAGAGCATGCCCCCATCACGGATTTACGGAGTTAACTCAAGTTGATACCTTTTACAATGGTTTAAATGAGAATGAACAAGACTCCTTAAATGCCGCGGCGGGTGGAAATCTTTTGAGTAAAACACTAGAGAGGCTTTAAACATAATTGAGAATAAATCAAAAGTTCGTTATTCACGTAATAGATCAAATGCTTCTAGGATGAATGCTACTTCTAGTAAAACGGATGAGAGAATCGATAAGCTTGCAGATCAACTTTCGACCTTAGTCGAGATTGTTTCTAAAAAAGTTGTCACTCCCGCTCCGGTTAAAGCGGTTGAGGAATCTTGTGTTATTGTGGTGGTTTTTTTATATTTTTTCGTTTTTTTGGTGCTCATTCTTGGTATAATTGTCCGGCTACCGATAACAATCAGGCTAGTGTTTGTGCGACTACGGGTACTTACAATCAAGTTAACCCTCAAACCCATGTTCAGTAATCAATGGCGCCACCGGGTTTTTGCTCCGGGAAAACAATGGTCAAAATAGGTTTAATCAGAATCATGTTCAAGGGAATAATTTTAATCGGGGGAATAATTTTTCATGGAAATCAAGGTTTTCAAAATCAAAATAATCATGCTCCAAATTTTCAAAACCAAGGATTTCAAAACCAACATTTTCAAGTGCCTAATAATCAAGTTCAACAAGAGATTTCAAATGATTTTTCAAGTTACAAGAGGAATAATGATCAGATGTTGAGGAACATGCAAGTCAATTCAGAAACTCGTTGAAAGGAGACCTTAAGAATGAAAATTTCAAAACACGATAAAATTCAACAAAGGCCGTCATGATGAATCAACAAACAATTTCCCAAAATAATTTGACAAAACATGATTTTGTGGATTGTTGCAAAAAAACCAAAAAAAAAAAGCCTACTCCCCTACGGTACTCTTCCGGTAACACAATCCCAATACCCGAAGGGTTTGAGATGATAAGCAATCCACTACTCGAAGTAGTGGTGTTATGAGGGGACCCTCGATACCTACTATCTTTCTCCTAACAAGGTAGTGGAACGAGAATCCGAGGAGACAAGGAAAAAGAGCAACAAAGTTCCAAGGATGTACGCTCAATCCCAACCTCCAGTTATCCCCATTTCTATTCCGGAACCCGATGTTCCGAAGACTTTACCTAAAACCACTCCCATTCCGGAACCCGATGTTCCGAAGAGTTTACCTAAGCCCAAATATATTGATATCCTTCATGACGTGATGATCAAAAGTCCCGTGATAAAGCTTTCGAATCAAATGGAGGAAGATATTCCAAAATCCCTTTCAAGATTTGCGCTTTCGGTCATTAGTTTCGCTGGGTGGCTTCACTTTTGATGCCAAGATTTGCTCCTACGATTAAGAGTTTGCTCATGAATAAGGAAAAGTTGCTTGAGTTAGCTAAGATACCATTAAACGAGAATTGCTCGGCAATGCTTCTCAAAAAGCTTCCCGAAAAGCTTAGAGAATCGGGCATGTTTCTTATTCCATGTAATTTCCCAGGAATAGATGTATGCCACGCCTTGGCCGATCTTGGCGCGAGCATAAATATTATGGCTACTTTCTTAGTTGGATAAAGCTTCCAGTTCTCTGTTGAACTTACTACCAACTCGGAGGACTTTAGGGGGGGGGGGGGGGGGGGGGGGGGGGGAGTTAGCGGGACCGATCAATTATTATCCTAAAGGACTCGCCGAGTCGTTTTTACAAAGTTGGGAAATTTCATTTTCCTAGCCGACTTTGTTGTTGTCGGATTTCGAAGCTGATTCCTCGAGTACCTTCATTACTTGGAGATCGTTTTTTTCTAAGGACCGGTTAGTGCTTTATTTGATGTTTATGGAGAAGAAATAACCCTTGGGTCTGATAACGAAGCCGTCACATTTTAAATCTAGATCAAACTACAAGATACTCCTCTATAAAATGAAAAGTCGGCAAACCGAATTGACATCCATTGAGTGCAGTTTGTGAGGAGTATGCTCCTGGAATTCTCCTCTTGTATTAGGATTTCCTATTTCTTCGGGTGGCATTCCCACCTCGACGTCTGAGCCGTTTATTCCGATTCATTTTAGAAGAATTGACGCTTATCTAAGGATGATTCTATTTCATCGGAAATTGATCATGCCTCGGAGGTAAGATTATTTGTTTGATGAAAATTGTTAATTAATGACCGTTTTCAACTTCCTCCGATGGACCTTAAACAAAGTGAAGTGACCGAGGCAAAATCTTCAATTGAAGAGCCTCCGGAATTAGAATTAAAAGATTTGTCGTCTCACTTAGAATATGCTTTCTTGGAAGAAAATGACAAGTTACCAGTTATTATTGCAAAAGGTTTAAAAAATGATGAAAAAGATGCTCTTTTAAAGGTGCTCAAATCTCACAAAGGGGCCATTGGTGGGAAAATCACGACATTCAAGGGGATCGACCCTCGTTTTTGTACCAAAAATCTTGATGGAAGATGTTTATATAAATCCTACGGTACAAAGTCAAATGACAGTTTAAACCCAAAAATTCATTGAGGTAATAAAAAAAGAGGTCCTAAAACTTCTTGATGCCGGAATGATTTACCCGATCTTTAACAGCCCATGGGTTAGTCCAGTGCATTGTGTTCCCAAGAAAGGTGGAATAACCGTC
Organism: Tanacetum coccineum; assembly: GCA_026074375.1. Classification (NCBI taxonomy): domain Eukaryota; kingdom Viridiplantae; phylum Streptophyta; class Magnoliopsida; order Asterales; family Asteraceae; genus Tanacetum; species Tanacetum coccineum. The sequence goes on from BQNB010056862.1 coordinate 26,095, forward strand.
ATTGCTAATAAAAAGAATGAATTAATTTCAACACGTTTAGTTACCGGATGGAGAGTTTGTATCGACTATAGGAAAATAAATGAAGCGACTTGAAAAGATCATTTTCCATTGCCGTTTATGGATCAGATGATAGAAAGATTAGCTGGGAATGAGTTCTATTGTTTTCTAGACGGATTTAGGATATTTCCAGATACCAATAGATCCCCAAAGACCAGGAGAGAAAACTACTTTTACATCCCATTATGGAATTTCGCCTACCGACGCATGCCATTTGGTTTGGTGTAATGCTTTCCGGTACTTTTCAGTCGATGTATGATGACCATATTCATGATATCGATGAAAGACCATGGAAGTGTTTTTGGCGATTTCTCTGATTTTTTGGGGATAGTTTTGATTCGTGCCTCTCCAATTTAGAAAAGATGCTAAAACGGTGTGAAGACACGAATTTAGTTCTTAATTGGGAAAAGTGCCACTTTATAGTGTAAAAGTAGGTTTGTGTTAGGGCATTAAATTTCAAAGGTCAGGAGTTGAGGGTCCCGATCGTGCTAAAGTTGATGTTTATCGCTAAGTTCCTCACCGACTACAGTTAAAAGGGTTAGGGGGGGGTGGGTGGGAGGTTGTCTTAGGTCATGCAGGTTTTTTACCGCCGATTCATCCAAGACTTTTCTAAGATTTGCTAGACCAATGATCACCTTCTTGAGAAGGAAACACCGTTTGTGTTTTTCTAAAGAGTGTTATTGATGCTTTTCGGGACTCTTGAAAAAGAAGATTACCGGAAGCTCCAATCTTAGTTGTCCAGGATTGGAATCTTTACTATTCGAACTCATGTGTGATGCAAGTGATTTCGGCGATTGGTGCGATTTAGGAGACAACGAAAGATGAAGATTTTCAGCCTATAAATTATCTAGCAATACTATGACTGAAGCTCAAATTCATTACTCTACCACCGGAAAAAAGGAAATTGCTTGCCGTTGTTTATGATTTTGAAAAGTTTGGCCATATCGTATTTATCCAAAAGGCATAGTGTATACGGATTCACTCGGCTTTAAGTACCTTATGAAACATAACAAGACGCTAAAGCCGAGTTGGGGCTCCGGTGGGTTCTTCTCCTACAAGAATTTGATATCACCATCCGTGATAAAAAAAAGGAAGTGAGAACCTTGCGGCTGAACCATTTATTAGATGAGAATCCTCATAAAGATGTGTTAGAAACAAAAGTCATAATTGACATTTTTTTTAGAAACTCTTGGAGTTATTTCTAGTAAAAGTACCCCATGGTTTGCGGACTATGCAAATTACCATGCGGGGAATTTTATCATCAAAGGAATGTCAACTCAACAAAAGAGGAAGTTTTTTAAGGGCGTTTAACACTATTTCTGGGACGAACCCTATCTTTTTCGTACTTGTGCGGATCAAATCATTCGACGGTGAGTGCTATGGGCATTAAAGCTCTTGAAGATCCTCAAAGCTGCCATGAAGGACCCACGGGGGCCATTCATAGTGCCAATTCATCGCTCGAAAAGTATTTGATGCGGTTTCGTTTGGCCCTTACATATATCGGAGATGCCCATACGTTGATCAAAATCTTTGTGATACGTGTCAAAGACAAGGGCAAAATTTCATAACGAGATGAGATGCCTTAAAACTCTATCCAAGTTTTTGAAATCTTCGATGTATGGGGTATCGGTTTTATGGGACCATTTCCGTCTTCAAAGGGAAATAAATACATCCTCGTAGCTATTGATTATCTTTCAAAATGGGATAAAGCAAAGGCGCTCCCTACAAATGATGCTAGAGTTGTAGTAAAGTTTTTAAAATCTCTTTTTGCCCGATTTGGAACACCTAGAGCTATAATAAGCGATCGTGGGACCCATTTTTGTAACGATCAGTTTGCTAAAGTAATGTCTAAGTATGGGGTCACACATCGTCTAGCTACCGCTTATCACCCTCAAACGAGCGGTCAAGTAGAGGTGTCCAATCGAGGTTTAAAAGGTATTCTAGAAAGGACGGTTAGAGAAAATCGTGCCTCATGGTCTGACAAATTAGATGAAGCTTTGTGGGCATTTCGTACTGCTTTTAAGACACCGATTGTGGGGGGTGGGGATTTGTAGCCTTTCAAAGCGTGTTTTTTATGGAAAGTCTTGCCATTTACCAATTGAGTTAGAGCATAAAGCATACTGGGCTTTGAAACATGCTAACTTCGATCTTAAAACCGCGGGTGATCACCGGAAGCTTCAACTAAATGAACTTAATGAGCTTCGTGATCAAGCTTACGAGAATTCTTTAATTTATAAAGAGAGGACGAAGAAGCTTCACGACTCAAAGATCAAAAACCGAATTTTCAATGTTGGTGATCGAGTTTTACTCTTCAACTCTCGTCTTAAAATATTCTCTGGAAAGCTTAAAACTCGTTGGTCAGGACCTTTCACCATCACCAAAGTTTTTCCATACGGAACTATTAAGTTATCTCAACCTGATGGTCCAAACTTTTAAGGTTGAACGATGGTCATCGTGTGATGCATTACTTCCAGAGGGGACTTACCCACCAAAGGAAGCCGGATTCCACACTCTCCTAAGAGACAAATGAATTTCAGGATCGAGTCAAGCTATGTGACTCGGTTACCAAAAACAAAGCGCTTCGTGGGAGGCACCCCATGCTTATCCATTTTTCTTTCTATTTTTCTAATGTGTTGTGAGGAGGCTTGTACTCTTCCATTCTTTGTGTTTGTTGTTTGTACTTGTGATTGTTTGCAGGATTTACCCAACTTTTCTGAAGACTCTCGTGTCAAAGGCTTTTATCATCTTGAAAAGTTGTTTGGGCCTTTAAAATGCTTAATGGACCCTATCGGGTCCAAAAAGCCTAATAAGCTCATCGAGCTTATTTACAAGTTGAAACAGCTTAAATGGCTTATTGGAGTCTAATAAAACCTTTTGCCACTTTTCAAAACTTATTTGGACTTAAAATGTAAAGTTTGGAAGTTAAAGGACTAAAAGTGTAAAACTTGGAAACTCAAGGGTTAAAACTGTCAAAACTGATTTTTCATAAGTCTATGGACTGTTTTGTTACTTTTGAAACATAAAGGACTGTTTTGAAAGTATAAGGACCTAAAGTGTAATTTGTGTAAAATTGAAGGACTAAAGGTGTAAATATGGAAACCTAGGTGTTTAAAATGTAAATATTATATTTTCATAAACATAAAGACTATTTTTGTAAATATAGAAAACCTAAGGGTATTTTGCAAACAAAAGTGATTTTTATAAACACTTAACGTATCGTACAAGTTATAATATTTGTCGGATATTATACAAATTAAACACGACTTAATAAATATGTATATTTATTAATAACGTTTATACATATACTTGAACGTGTGTAATCGTATACCTTCCCAAGAGCTATCAAGTAAAGACAAATTCAATAAACATGTGCACACCACACAAGTGATAACAATATATATGAATTAATAATTTATTGTAGTTTATGCATTAAGTCGTTAGCCTAAACTTGTAAACTAAGATTGGCCGTATTTACTTAGGTATTTGACGGTGTGATTCAATTACCATTCTTGGATATATTTATCATTCATAGAGGACTATCTACTAAGGTGAGTTCATAGCCTCGTGCTTTACAATTATTTAAATGATTTACATCTTTGGAGGTGAGAACATGCTTTGTGTTACAAATTGGACGCAAGTGTACATTTTATACAATGATTACGTGGTTGCCTAAGTAGCGATAACCCACTGAGCCCATTATCATGAACTGTCAATTATTAGATAGTGAGCGCGAGTGTTATAAATAGATCTATTTGGGATTGACATCCCCGTTTGGGTGAGTAGCGCTCATTGTGCCAGTTTGCCTGGCAATAAACGTATACCGTGTCGGATTTGGGATGTTGCGGGTTAGAACATCATTCACGGGCAAATGTTGGCAATTTATTGCATTCATACATGTCGAGCTTCAGTGTCATGAGCTTAGGAAAACGTAATTACTTTTTATGATGTTTGCATCTGTTGCTTAATCATACACTTGGAAATCTTGCGGTCCTTCAATTGATTTACATAAACCTATGAATTCACCAACTTTATGTTGACATTTTAAGCATGTTTTTCTCAAGTCAATAAGGCACGAGGTGCCAAGATACATTGGGGGTCACTCTTTGAAGAGTCAATACTAAATATTTGGGGCGTATTACATTTTGGGAACATTTGTTATAAATCGAAATCTTTACTTATATTGTCGAACAATTTGAAGCCATGAGCTTATGTAATGAACAAGTATTTTGTTAATCCAATGTATCTTTCTAAAACGACACGTTTAGTGGTCGTTCTCATATCTTGTGCTATTGATCTATGAAGTAATACCCTTGGATATTCAATATTCCGCTGCTACCCAGATTTGGGGGTGTTACTAGATCGCCATTATTAATCTACCAAGATAGATTATAATAAGCAAATATGATGCTTTATGAGGATGCGTTTAATTGTGACAGAATTCTACGTGTCAAGGTTTTAGGAAGAAGTACCGCTTAAATCTTGGAATGATATGCCGCCTCGAGATAATCACTCATTGCACTAAATAAATAAACCAACGTTTTAATTGGATTAATCATGGTGAATACAGTTTTCTTATATTTAGCTAGATCGCTCTTCTATCTTTTGTCAATTTGCTTGCGTGTGTTATTGGGTCTTAAATTGATCTAAGTTACCACAAAACCCGCGCTAGTCTCTCAGACTGAAAAACGCCCTTATCCGTTTAAATTAGGATTAACATAGGTTTAACATAGCTTTAACACAAAATTAACATGTTTAAGTTAACGTAGTTTAGTTAACCAAAATATTGATAGAAGTATAGATTAACGCTCTCGCTCTTAGTGATCAACACCCTACTTACCAACGAAACTACATCTGATCGGGTACACTGCCCGTTAAAGTGTTGTTTTAAGTGAAGTCGACAAAATATAAATGTAAAACTTGATAAGTAAAATAACAACCTATACGAAAACATAAATAAAAAGCCCTTAATAGTATTTTTTTAACAAAGTCCTTACATGAGTTTTTTTGAGTTGTTTCAGTGTTATTAGAACATAATGAATAGAAATAGTGAATATATACAAAAGTTTCTTCTTTCAATAGGGCATATCATCGAAAGTTGGTGTTCAATTTTGATGTTCTTGAAAAAGAAACATGGCCTGCTCATTTCAAACATCAAAGACCTAGATTTATAGTCATGGAAATCAACTAATAGCTTGTGCTCATTGTTAACCTGTAATAAATCATCAAGCAAAGGGTATACTCTATGGTTTACTATAGGGTATATCACTATACGAAACTAACTCACTCTAGTTTTGACATATACAATAGTGCAGCATTAAAACTTATATTGTTTATACCATTGCATTTTCACTATTGTTGTATCATTCTGGAAATGAATTACCAGATAAGGTGGTGTTTACCATTGTGATTTAAAAGTGATTCAAATGAATTGGCTACGAGACAAGCCTTAAACTGGATCTAAACGTCTCATTTCTAAGTGTTTCAGCAACAAGCTTATACATACAACTATAGAGTCAAGATTACTGTAAGCGGTGTAATTTCTATAAAAATGCAAAGCAATTTCATTCTTACTGAGATAAATACAATATGCTAAAAAATACTGGGAAAAAGTTAATCACCTTGAAGTTCAACGTTAGTTGATTCCACATGTTCACTTCTGGCATCATAGGCCGTTAAAGCACCAGCAGAACGTTGTCTACCTATCATCACCCACGACATGTGGTATATATAATTCTAATGATTTTTTTAAAATAAAAACAGATGTATACACTGTTGTACCAAAAAAATGAGTCTCGCCTTTCTTACCATTGAATCATCTTCATCTTTCGTATGATCACACTTAATCAACAACCTATTCCCGTTCCACAAAAGTAACGAATTAAATGGACTGATGTTGGTTAGAGCCTAAACTATAATATCACCCAAAAAATTAAAAGTGGAAAATTGCATACATAACAGAGGTTCGTTCGTGTTTCAAGAGGATTCAACTTAGAATTTTGATTCGGGCTTCTGTTTACAACCTTATCCTGCAAAACACCAAAAACCAAAAAGATTAGCGGGTGTTTGTTTCATCCGACTGCTTTCTTTCTTTACATAGTTTTAGCTAGTAGCAGGAGTACCAATTTTTTGAAGAAATTCTGATGCCAAACAATTGATATCCAAATTGACTATAAACTAATATAGTTCCAGTGTCTTAAAAGCTATAAGAAACTAAGAATGATGCACCCTAACCAACTTGTCACATACCTTATTAACTGTAGTGTTATGCCTACAAAGTAAATTCCAAATAAGCATACATAACATGAATTTCTTGCCATAAACTGTCATAAGGGAATCATCATTCATTTGAGTAACAGTTAGGCATAAGAACTCTAAAACTGTATGCTTAAAGTTGTTACCTTCAAGATCAAACCGGTGGTTTCACGATATTGAATTTCCACATTGTTCGCCCTTATCCATTCACACAATCCTGATGCATTGGCCAACAATCCTGAGTTTCCCCTCTTTAGTTCATTTTTTATGACAACGCCTACACTAAAGGGTAGAAATCTATTAAGAGGTGTTTGGATAGGCGTTCTGATGCGGTTGTCGTAAGGGACTTCTACAAGAAGTTTTACAACTCCTTAGGCAGAGTACCTAACCGTTGTAGTAGTAGTATAGGCAAGACTCGAGGGTTGTTATCGTTCTCTAGGGGAATAAGCTAGGAAGGTTTCATCACGGTCTAACAGAATTCTAGGGGTTGAGAGAAGATTATTTTTGTATTTTTATATTTATAAGAAAGCAGTAAAATCATATATTTGAGAGGTTTGGTTTGGTTTTAGCTATTAAACTAGATAATAAACTACGCTAACGGTGATAAAAATATAATAAAAAGATTGTATTCATTTAATCATGTATTACTCCCTAGATTGCTTCTCCTAATGTTGTTGCTTTGTCACACTTGTGATGATCTATGTAATTATTTCCTAAGTCATGAACAGATTACACGAACCCGCCGTCTATTTAATATTTCGTTGAGGCAAAACACAAAGTAAGGTAGTATGAAGACTATTACCCGACCCCCAAGAGTATATTAAATGCATTTGAAATATATTAAAAGTGGATCAATCATATAAGGGGCAAGATAGTATGAAGACTGTTACCCGATGGTATCCTTTTTACACAATTATGTTTCCCTAGACATATCAACAGCGATACAGACAAAAGCTGGTTTTCTAAGACCTAACATGCATATTCATCACAAGAAGCAACATCACTAAGATCTACATTCTAGGTTTCATACAATCATAAATAAACACAATAGAAGGTTTAGCCAAGCATGCTAAAGATAAAGCAAGAACATATAAGAATCACACAACAAGACATATTGGATGATTAAGATAGTCTTACTTGATTAAAACATGAATTAAAGGAAGTACAATAGGGTTTTGAGGCTCTAAAATCGTCACTAACAGCTGCTAAACGAACTAGGGTTCGTCCGTTTCTTTTACTCTAAAGTTACACACATAAAACCCTAAAAACAGATTGGTATATATAGGAAAATTGCTGTGACGCCGTCACATTTTAATCGTTGACGCCATCATAAAGTAGAATCTTGTAGATGCAAGTTGAGTCGGTGCGGACGCCGTTAAGAAATGTTGTGACGTCGTTACTAGATGAAGTGTGGCCGCGTCTTGTATAAATGGTGACGCCGTCTCCAAGCTCTGAGACTTTAAATCTTGAAGAGTCTTGGTGTTGGTTTGTAATCTTGTCCGTTTCTTCTCCAAATGATCCCAAGTCATGTGTATTTCCTCCAAATGCCTTCTAAATGCTAAATACCAGAAAAAGGAATGATTAAGTACCTATTTTAGGCATAAATGCACAATTTAGAAGGTTAAATGACCCCGAAAAAGTGTATAAAATGACACCTAATCAAATACCCCTACACTTGGGATTTGCTTGTTCTTAAGAAAATAGGCTTTTCTACCTTCACAATAGCAGTATTAGGGTCATTTAACCTATTCTTTAAAAGTATTTTACAACACAACCTTCTAGACTTTGTAATTAAAAGCACAGAAAGCATACACTAGCACCTCACATAAGTGTTTGGGATTCTATCTTTCTCTCGGGTGTATAATAAATTATAACATAATGGGGAAACAGAAAATCAACACTCATTATACCTGTCATAGCATTAATTCACCATAAAGATTGGTAAAGGATCAAAACCTCCACCGCTAGGTGCAAGCATTATTCCATTACTATCTAAAGGTCCTTTTAAAGGTTAGGGAGGTGTAGGTTGTAAAGAAAACATATACTGAAACGAAAACGGAAACGACGAGATACATTTAAGGTGGCTTGTGAATTTGGAGTGGAAGGTAGCTATCATGTTATATAATACACGCTGATGTTTGGTTGGCTACGGCAGACTAATCGGACGAAGATATATCTAACTCTACACACTCTACATCAATCTATTTCTTTTCTTTTCTGTTTATTTTAAAACATAATACATCATAACATGGGGTTTATAACACGTACCCCTACAGTTCTTGAGCTTTTACAACTCATATTTACAATCTACACTAATGACCCATTGAGGGTGGATCAAAATACACATGGAATCTCTAACAAACATATGAGGGTATTAACTTAACTTTTCTTTCCCATTTTTCCGCGAAATAAATACTACCATGAATCCTAATCGTCCCAAAACAATATTTACAAGGATAAGGACTTAGCAACCATGTACTCAAATAATTAACTTAGGTTAAAACAATGATGTACTAAAAATGAGTACATACGAGGTGGGCTAAGGCTATTTGGGTGTAACGATTGGTTTAAGGGTGACAATGCTTTTCATTAATAGTCCGGGGCCTTTTTTTTTAAACAGGAAAATTATAGAACCATGAAAAAGGGATAGGCCTGAGGGTTGTAACTAGGGTATCAGCCACTAAAAGGAGTGCATGGCAAGTGTGGGATACGTTTACATGATCGTGTGACCATCATAACAATTACATGGTATATAACATAGGTTAATCCTAATGCCTCTTATCAAGCAAATTCTAATGCTCACTATGTGGTCTCAGGATGCATCACAAGAATAAGTTCTAGAATTTAATATACTATCGGTACACTCATATAGTTTAAACCGAACTCAATGCTCTAGAAAAGGAAACAAAACCACATACACACATCCGTAACGACGAAATAGACACACATGATTGCTCACTCCTTAACTCGAGAAAGCTAAAGGTATAAACTATCTTAGGTATCAATAAAGAATAACCCCGAATTCCTATACAATCTATAGCGAACCTCACATTTTTGAGGTGGAATTTTGAGGGTTTTTGTGCTAGTAATATATATTCCTATCCATGAGACGCTATTAATACTCGGTTTTCGTCGGTATGTGTCATAAGAAAATTTAAATTTTGGTCAAAATTACCTTTTTATGCTATGTATTTGATAAATTACGCATCATTTAAGGATAAAGCAAATGGCAAAGAAAGAATAGTTTTCTAAGGCTTATTCCCCCTACACTAAGTTGAACATTGGCCTAATGTTCTATAGAAGTACCCGTAAAAACGAATAAAGAGAAAAGAAAACAAGGAAAAGAAACTAGTACTCCCCTGGTTTGCTCAATAATAGAGAAGAAACATGCGATAACTGGTTAAATCGTCCTCCAAGATTCATACAATGAAACTTCCTAACAACTTCCAAGCTTCTTGTCATCAACAAGCAAATCCTAATACTCACTATGCGGTCTCGGGATACATCACAATGACAAGTTCTAGAATTTAATATACTACTGGTACACTCATATAAAGCAGTAAAGATAGGATGAGAGAATTGTTAAACTCATGGTTTTGCAGGTTTATAAAAGAATTACAACTTTTTTAAGTGGTGTAAAAGTTTTATTTTCAAAAATACTTATAATATTCGAGTTTTCTAGTAACTGGGCATTTGACGCCGTCAGGAATATCCTGGCCCCGTTACAAGTGTCGCGGTGACAGCGTCGCATGTAACTCGTGACACCTCCATACTTTATGGAAATTCATTTTTCGTTTTTGATGAAAAATTTCCTGTACTCATTCTTATAAGTTATTTTCCTGTATAAAATGCTGCATAACAACCTGAGATTTAACAATTCAATCATATGACTTGAAACCGACGTGAATTAATCTAAACAATTTATTTTAAATGTTTGAATTTGGTTCTAAAAACCGGATATTTCCCCTACACTTATTTTGTTGTAAAATACCTTTGATTGCAAATAAGACGAAGTTACAAACAAACAAAGCATGATTACAAACTAATTCAAACATAATAAACAAACGATAAAGAATTAAAACACACTAGACGCTCCTAATATGCGAGAAAAGTAAATATTAGGTTGCCTCCCAAAAAGCGATTTTCTTTATTTACGAGTCTTGTAGCTAGACTCGAAGTTACACGTCCTTACGTGACTTCTCCTTCATCATCCATCCCGGTTTCATACTCGGGTCCAAGCTCTAGGCATTCCTTATAAAATCCTAATATTTTTCTCATTACATACTCCACTCCTCTTCTCTTGTCTTCTTCGTTCCTAAGGTAGACTGATTTCGTGTGCTCTTTTTCTAAGTCCGAAAGTGAGTTGTATTGTTCTATCATATGGGGCATCTTATAAGCAACTTCTTCGGTCCCGTTAGTGAATCTTACAACACCTTCGGGTGAGTCGTGAGTCATGTTTGATATTTCCACAAAAGGTTTCCCTAGTATTACTTGTGACAACCTAGGGTCTATAATTGAATTAATATCCTCAACAATCATGAAGTCCACGATATAGGTGAAGTTTCCTACGAAGACATGCATTCCCTTGTTCCTTCCTGTGAAATTGCTAACTTCTCTATTCGAGTTTTCCCTAGGGTCAAGTTTTCTCCTCATGATCCAATTATACATCATTCGGGTCATGATGTTTAGAGGGGAGTTAGGGTTAATGTAGGCTTTTTCCACATGCATATGCCCAATGTTGCATGGTATCTTGAGGTTTGATGGGCACCCTTCCGTGATAATAGGGTTCCTTAGAAATATTGAAGGGATTGGACTACACATGAGGTACTTGTGGTATACGAGTTCACTCCTAGTTAGGAATATATCAAAGTATTCCGCTCTTACCCCTTCGGTTGTTGTACTCCCTTCCTCTTCAGGTTCTTCTTCGCCAGAGTCATCATTCTTTCTAATTAACTCAATAAACATGACTTCTCGATCGTCCCCCTTTATGCAAACGACCTCGGTGTCGGATGATTGAGGAACCAATCCGAGCGATTCAAAGAATGAATTGAATTTGAGGACTTTTTCGGTGATGAATGCAACGGACGGATCGGGCGGTGTGGAGGGGTTGACATGGATATTTTCTGGGCTGTTCTTTTCTTCGTCCTCATTCTCTTTTGCTTTCTCATCTTAGGAGTCGCTTTGTTTCTCGGAATGGATTGTGATGGAGTTGATCGAACCTTGGACATGGTTTGAGCATTGCGGGTCCGTATTTGGGTAAGAACAAGCAGACAAAACTGGGGAAGCACTCAGTTTTGGGTTCTTGATCGTATCGCTAGGTAGGGCTCCTGCTATTCGATCGATGATGGCCTTCAACACTGTGTCGATCTTGTTGGTCATCTCACTTTGTTGTTGTTTTAAATCGGCTTCAAACTTGGACACCAATCCTTCAAGATTTAATTGATTGTTAAAGCTTTGAGGACGGTTGTTAAAGGAACGGTTTGGGATTGAACCGATGGGTTGGAACCGGTTAGGTGGGTTTGAAAAATTATTTTGAGAATTTTAGGGTTGTCTCCACCTAAGGTTCGGGTGACTTCTCCATGATGGATTATAGGCGTCACCAAGATTGTTTTGCTCGGGCTTGAAAGCATACCACTTATCTCCCGCTTCATCGGTACGCGAGGATGCGTATTCAATAAAGGCTTGTTCGGGATCTTCCATGCAATACTGAGTGTCGTGAGGACCACTACAGATTTCACATGAGGTAGTGACTTTGTTTACTTGAGTAGGTTGTGTCGGAGCAAGATGAGCTTCCATCAAGCATTGGACTTGATTTTCGAGCTCGATGAGGCGGCGGTCAGATGTTCTCGGGACATCTTGAGGCAAAGAGATTGCCTTGACCGGCTTAGTGAAATCCCTTGAGTCGTTCCAACTTTCATTGTCATAGAGGGCAAGGTCCTCTAATAATGCCCAGGATTCTTTGGCGTTTCCGTCACGAAGCTTGCCAGCGGCCGATTGGTTAATGGTTCGTCTTATGACAGGATTGACATGGTCATAAAAGGTTTGGACTTGGAGCCAAAGGTCGATGCCATAATA
>BQNB010056863.1:8414-38476 GCA_026074375.1 Tanacetum coccineum
TACGTCTTATTATTTCATTATCTTCGCTATTCATTCTCGTCTCACCTCAAATCACCTCATGTATTGACATCTTGATTATCTCGTCCGAAATAGTCAAAGAAACTTTTTAATTAAACAATGAGTTAATTAAAAAATGTCAATACTCATTCTCACAAAACTGGCCAAAGTTCGAAGAAATTTTTTTCAGGGGGCGGCCCCCTTAATTAATTAAGGGGACCGCCTATCTGGAAAAACAAACACCCCCTTACAGACAAATCTTTATGCCAAACACATCATTTTTCCATTCCTCTTCTTCTCCTACCCACTGTGAACGAACACCATAGCCAAAAACCTTCGAAATCCAGTCTTCAAATCGCCTAATTAACCAAAATTCGCAAAGGGCTTTCACTAACAAGACAATCAACAACATCTATTGTGATAAAATGCCGAAAGCTACTAGAACCGATATATCTCTCACCAAATCCGACATACCAAAAGTATCTAAAATTCCCGGCATCTCCCCTACCATTGCCCAATTCTACAAACCTATTAAAAACCGAAACATTCATGAAGGTCGTGTTGTTGATCATGCCTACTATAAATCCAACAACATCGAGCGTCTCTTTACTAACATTCGCTTCAATTGTCTCTTTCAAATCAACAAAACGATTGTTCCAAGATTCATTCTAGACTTCTATAGTCAAGTCACGTTACAAACCGATGAATATGGCTATCTTGTCATCTCTTTTATGATTCAACACGAATTCATAAATCTTACTTTGGCTTAATTCGGTCAAATCCTCAAAATTCCATACAATGGTCAAGCCGTTTTTACAAACGTGTGGGACCTTGCATCTCTTGAGTATTCTCGAGAAACCGAGGGACCATATTGCCCTGATCTTCTGACTCCCAACGACATTCGTCGACTTCTTGAATTGGAACGTGTCATGGTAGACCGTACCATTAAAAGTCAAACGGTCTCTCTCAATCCAAATCAAATTCTTACCAAAGAATTAAGCCCCGACATGAAGCAATGGAAATAACTCATTCGAGAGAATGTGTTCGGACTAGGAGGACACCGGGACCATCTTCCCGCTTGTCTTGCTCACATGTTGTATTGTGTTGTTGCCGAAGAATAATACAATCCTGCTTATTTCTTCGTCAAAAGAATCCAATGTGCTAGAGCTACTCTAACCGCAAATCTTCCATTTGGCATGTTTCTTACTCGTCTTTATCGACACGTCATGGAAATGTATCCTCATCTTGGCAATGGCATTTATGACATTGTTGATCGAGTCATGCGTCCTCTTGCCCTAAAACAAACTCGACGACCTCAAAGTGATCATGGCAAGGCACGTCATTCCGTATCTTCTTCATCTTCTCGTTATCAAGGCAGGTCATCTCATCAACACGATAATGATGATGATGTCGAAACTTCTCTACAAGTACTCCATCTCCTACCACCTACCTTAACTCTCTTGGTCCTCTCAACTACCAAAACTACCAAATGCCTTCCGCTTCCGAACAAACCGATGAAACTCTCTTTGAAAGACAAACCACCTTGCTCAACCAAATGCAACAAATGCACAAGGAAATGCGCGAAGGGTTCAAGTCATTTGGAAAAGGCACTAAAAGGAGTGTTTAGCAAGAAGAAGAAGTAAAAACATATGAGTGAAGTGAGCTAGATGTCTAAATGTAGTTTAAGACAACTTTTATCTTGATTATGTGTATGTTCTTAACAACTTGTGTGGTGATTATCCGATGTATTCGGAAAGACTTATGTGTTGGTTATCTTTAGGTACTTGTTTGCCATGATAGTTTAAACCTTTAGTTGTTTTAGTTATGCTACTTTGGTTTCATGACTTAATATGTTTATTACATGCTATATGATTAAATGTGATCATACAACTCAATAGGGCTTGCTGCAAATAACCACCAAAACAGAAATACTCTCATAAAAATTCTGAGAAAAATCATTTTTTTGTGAAAAATTAAAGCCAACAGAGGGCGGCCCCCTTAATTCATAACGGGCAGCCCCCTTATCCTTAAGGGGACCGCCCTAGTGAATCATGGGTAAAACAGTATTTTTCCTGCTTTTTGACCCTCTTTTAGCTAGTCCAGCTATCTTTGCCCAGAATGCTCGAACACAATTTGGAACAACCTAAACTAGTTCAAATTTATTCCTTTTTCAATCCATTCTCTTCCCATAAATCCCTTCCAAATCCCTTCCAAATGATCATCACCAACACATCATCCACCAAATCATACACTAACCACTATCAATATCTATGGCATCCACTAGAGCTTCCATCTCCAAACCTTCCAAGCGACCAAAAATCAACATCATTCCACCAAAACAATTATTTGTGGATTTAACCCATGATGACATAAAAACTCCATCACCCACACTTCAACTATCATCACCTAGTGCTCCTAATGCACCCTCCAAAACACCATCAACCAAAGATACTTCCTCATCCTCAATTGACTACATACCCAAATCACCAACCTCATCAGCATCACTTTCACCCAATGGTTACTTAAACCCACCAACATCTCCACCTCCAAGAGTTTCTCCACCACCTCCAACTTAAGAAAATGCATCAATGGACATCACTCTCACCCTTTCACCAATTACCCTACTTGATGTCCAATTTGATACTCCATCACCTTCACCACCTATTGTTGGTCATCCCATTCCTTGGAACCTTCTTGAGGCACATGGAGATTCATGCTTGTGTTGCATTCACAATCGTACTCTCATATTTGGATTGAGAGATGAACTTCAATATATGTTTTCATATATTGAACACATGCTCTCACAACCACCAACAACCATCATTCCACCACCTCCACCATCTTCACCAAACTAAACATACTCTATGTTTGTCTTCTCAAATAATTGTCCATCCACCATTTTGCAAGCAAGTCCTATGGAGCTTTACTAGTTTTAGGACTCTTTGTAGTTTAAAATTTTCATGTATGTTAGCATGTTATCTATTTTCCTTATGTATGCATGAGTGTGGTTCACACACTATTTTACTTCAATGGGATAATTATTGTTGGTTGCATTACTAGTATGCCATATTTTTCCCTCTTGCTACATGTTAGAAATATTTGTATTGTTCTAACTCGGTTTTGTAGCCAAGAAACCATAGCTCGATTCCTTGGTGCCCTCGAACGAGGGGGAGCACACATCAAGGGGGAGCAATTATTCCGTCGATCTAACTAGCAATTCTCGACGATGTCTTTTTGATTCTACAAAAAGGGGGAGAAATGACATGAAACTCACTAAATACTTGTTTAAAAATAATTTTACATTTAATGAGTTTAAATTTTGTAATCATCAAAAAGGGGGAGATTGTTGATAAAATATAATGCCTAAAAACATTATTAATATTTTTCACATCTTTACGTTTTGATAATCACAAAATATAAAAACGTTCAATGTAAAATTAAACGTAAACAAGTAATTAGTAGTAAATTTTCATTTCGATAATTATATCACTTAAAGGTATGAATAAATAAATGCTTAATGCATTTTATGATCAAAGGAAATTTTTATTCAACCTCAAACTTTTATAAAATGTTGTAAACATTTTTATAAACATTACAAAACATTTTCTACAATTAAAAGAAATGTTTTATTCAAAATAAACATTTTGAAATTCAAATTTTCGGACCTAAAACGGCTAGAAAAGTTCCAGAAAATTCCCCCTACACAAAAGACAAACTGGGGAGGCCCTAGTCTAGGGCGGCCCCTTAAATACACGGGCGGCCCCCTTAATTTTAAAGGGACCGCCCACCTATTTAAAGGGACCACCCATAGATAGACGCTCCTTCAGTTTGTCCTATAAATACTAGACTTTTTCCTACTATTTTCTCACCTTTTGCACTTATTCTTTCTGATCTAAAACAGCCCACACATCTCATTAAAATACTTTGATCATCTAATCATAAAGCTTTGTTTCTAAGTGATCCAAGCTTAATTCCTCAAGTGCAAGAGAATAATACTTCCATCATCAAAAGAAGAAGTATTACACCTCAAGTGTGTATTGCAATCTTATTACATCCATATCATAATTTGTAAATCATTTGAAAATCTTATAAAGTTGTGTAGAAGATGAATCTTTGTGATTGTTGTAAGTATAGTTGAATCTAGTGATTTATCAAAGTTGTGATAGTTAGGTGTGAAAGTAGAAGGGAGGTAGTGAAGTAGTGGTGTGAAGAAGTTGTGTAGTTGTGAAGTTGTGTTGTGAAGTCATGAAAGTAGTAAAGAAGTTGTGAAGTCGTGATAGATTGGTTCTAGCTAAGATTAGAACTCGACATCTAGATTAGTGTCGGAAATTGATATAAGCGAAAGTTGTGTATGGTTTTCTCCGCCATAAGAGAGTTTGTTGACATAGTGAAGAAAACTCTCGAGTTTGGTGCTCGAGGAGTAGAGTAGGGCGAAGAGGTACTTTGTTACCGAACCACTATAAATCCTCGCATTGTAGTTTGATTGTTCTTACTCTTATCTCGTCTTACCTTATTTGCTCATACTATCCTATTAATTTTTTAGATAAGTATATTGATTATATTGTGCAAGTAATGAATTCACATAAAGTAGAATCTAAGTTTTTATTAACAAACATAAATATTAAATTAAAAAGAGGTAAACTATTCAACCCCCTTTTAGTTTTCCACATAACTATTACTATCAAGAGTAAAGTATATTTGTTAGGTTTGAGTGTATGGTTGAAGTGTTTCTTGTGAGGTTTGGGTATGTGAAAGTAGTCATCACTATTAAGAGTGAGGTCTAGTGGTAGTTCTTTTATAGTGAAAGAAAAATGAAAGACACAACAATGTGGTGACTTAATAATACTTGAAAATTGAATATATTCTTTATGTTCTTAATTTGCTAGTAAAGTGGAAACAAAACTAAAAGAATCAACTGTGGAAAAAAAAGGATCACTTGTAATGGTTATTGGATAAGTGTGGTGTGTTTTTGAGGAGATAATTTCTTTGGTATGGGAGTTTGAAAGTAAGGACCAATATTTAGTGGTGAAGGTGATCAAGTTGGTGAAATGTTCTTGATGTCAAGATTGTGTAGGGATACATTTTGAGTATGATGTTTGTGAGGATTAAAGGTTGTTGAACTAACTTGTTGATAGAAATAATGCCTAAAAACATTAGTAACATTTTTCACATCTTTACGTTTTGATAATCACAAAATATAAAAATGTTCAATGGAAAATTAAACGTAAATAAGTAATTAGTAGTAAATTTTCATTTCGAAAATTATATCACTTAAAGGTATGAATAAATAAATGCTTAATGCATTTTATGATCAAAGAAAATTTTATTCAACCTCACACTTTTATAAAATGTTGTAAATATTTTTATAAACATTACAAAATATTTTCTACAATTAAAAGTAATGTTTTATTCAAAATAAACATTTTGAAATTCAAATTTTCAGACCTAAAACGGCTAAAAAGTTCCCAGAAAATTCTCCACACAAAAAAGACAAACTAGGAGCCCTAAGTCTAAGGGCGGCCCCCTTAAAAACAATACACGCGACCCCCTGATTTTAAAGTACCAACCACCTATTTAAGGGGACCGCCATATTTAGTAGAACGCTCCGCCATGTTTGTCCTCTAAATACTGGACTTTTCCCCCACTAATTTTCTCACCTTTTGCACTCATTCTTTCTGATCTAAAACAACCCACACATCTCTTTAAAATCTTTTGATCATCTAATCATAAAGCTTTGTTTCCAAGTGATCCAAGCTCAATTCCTCAAGTGCAAGAGAAGAATACTTCCATCATCAAGTGAAGAACTATTACACCTCAAGTGTGTATTGCAATCTTGTTGCGTCCATATCACAATTTGTAAATCATTTGTAAATCTTGTAAAGTTGTGTAGTAGATAATCTTTAATTGTTGTAAGTATAGTTGAATCTAGTGATTCATCCAAGTTGTGATAGTTAGGTGTGAAAGTAGAAGTGAAGTAGTAAAGTAGTGGTGTGAAGAAAACTAAGGTGTGAAGAAGTTGTGTAGTTGGGAAGTTGTGTTGTGAAGTCGTGAAAGTAGTGAAGAAGTTGTGAAGTCGTGATAGATTGCTTCTAGCTAAGATTAGAACTCGACATCTAGCTTAGTGTCGGAAATTGATATAAGCGAAAGTTGTCTAATGTTATTCTTCCGCCATAAGGGAGTTGTGACATAGGTGAAGAAAACACTGAGTTTTTGCTCGAGGAGTAAGTAGAGGGCGAAGTGTGTCATCATTCCCGAACCACTATAATTCCTCGCATTGTGGTTTGATGTTCTTACTCATATCATCTTGTCTTACCTTAATTTGTTCATGTTTATTAGAAATATGAATAATATCCTATTAATTGTTTAGATAAGTATATTGTTTATATTGTGCAAGTATTGAATTCACATAAAGTCGAATATAAGTTTTTATTAACAAACATAAACATTAAATTAAAAAGTGGTAAACTATTCAATCCCCTTTTAGTTTTCTATAATTAGTATCAAGAGCTACGTCAAACAAGATTTTTAAAATAAATTTTATTTTAAAACTTGAATCGATCTATGGAAATTGGGAAAAATATTTAAAGGGCAATCTATGCCGAAGACCACCACTATTTGAAAGTGATGGATTTATTTATTGGAAAAATAGATTTGAAACTTATGTGAAGTCAAAAGATCTAGATCTTTGGCATATTATTACCGATGGTGATTTTCCTCCTATTCAAAATAATCCCGAAACTAAAAAGGATGAAGTTGTACCTTTTCATAAACAAAACGATGATCTTAAAAAGAAACTTGCAAAAAATAATGAAGCTAAAATGGTAATTTATAAACTTTGCCACGTAAGAATACGAAAGAATTTTTATGTGTCCAACCGCAAAAAGGCAAAGGAAATTTGGGATACTTTGTTAATCACTCATCAAGGTAATAATCAAGTCAAAGCTAACAAAATAGATCTTCTTGTTCAACAATATGAACAATTCATGATTCCGGAAGAGGAATCAATAGATAATGTCTTTGCTAAATTTAACACTATTATTACTAGTCTAAAAGCACTTGATGAAGGTTTTTCTAGCAAGAATTGTGTTAGGAAATTTCTTAGGGCATTACATCCTAAATGGCGCGCAAAAGTCACGGCGATTGAAGAATCAAAGAATCTAACAACTCTATCACTTGACGAACTCATTGGAAATTTGAAGGTTTATGAAGAAGTAATTAAGAAAGATTTTGAAACCGTCAAAAGCAAAAGAGAACAAAGTAGATCTATTGCCTTGAAAGCTAGAAAGGAATCTAGGGATGATAATAGCTCAACCTCCAATAGTGAAGATAAAGAATACGTCATGGCCATAAGAGACTTCAAGAAATTCTTCAAAAGACGAGGACAATTCGTAAGACAACCACATGAAGAAAGAAAATCATTCCAAAGAAATAAAGACGAAAAAAATGCAAAGGCGAAAGAAAATGCTTTAAGTGTGGAGATCCAAATCATCTCATCGGAGAATGACCGAAACTATCAAAATATCAAAATCAAAAGGCGTTTGTTGGAGGATCTTGGAGTGATAGCGATGAAGATGAAGAGGAAAAGACAAAGGACGAAAAGTGTCTTATGGCTAAAGCTTTCAATGAGGTACTTTCCGAAACAAGAATACTTTAGTGATGACCAATCATCATTAGACGAAAATGACTTAGATTGTGAATATAGTAGACTATGCAAATTAGGACTAAAAGTCATAGCTAAAAATAAAACTCTAAAATAAGCTAAAATAGAATTAGAGAATGAAGCACTAGAATTAAAAGATAAATTATCTAGGTTAGAAAAAGGTAAGGAAGTAAATAAAGAATGCAAATTATGTCAAGACCTTAAGTTTGAAAATGAGAAGCTTAGAAAAGAAATATCTAGGCTAAATCAATTTAATGATAGTAGTCACTCACTTAAGAAAATAATAAGTTCTCAAAAACCTTCCGGAGATAAATCCGGTTTAGGATTTAATTTTACCAAAGGGTCACCTAGCGAAACCAAACAAGTAAATTTTGTAAGAGCTCAAGAAGTCGAGTCGAAAGAAAAATTGATAGAATCAAACCCAAACTCAAAACCAAAATTTATACTTATAAACAATACTAAAATTCCTATTGCAAGTGATGATGAGGTAAAACGTTTTTACAAACCTTCCTTAAAACCCGGAGTCGGATTTACTAAACCCACAATGAGGTCTAAAACACCTCCTCCGAGAAGAAAGGAAAACTCTCATCCTCGTTCCAAAACACCTCAACCTAGGAGAGACCAAGGTAGACCAAATTACTCTAACACTAATCACACAATGTGGAATCATCCACACCAACCAAGCTTTACTCAATGTGGAAGATGTTCACCGTGCATGTGTCCGAATCAAATGCAAAACATGTTCGGAAACAATAACTTCGGACCCATGAAACGATGGGGACCAAATGGCTAAATCATCATATCTTCCGAGGTTAATCATCTACAAGCATCCTTTGGCTTTCGTCAAACAAATTGAAGAACTCATATAGGATTTCCATAAATCCTCATCCTTAAAGCTTGCTACCTTGAAGATTTTAAAGTAATTTCTCTTGAAGGCTAAGGTACGTCTCACTCTCTAATTACGTAAATTATAGATTGGTATATGATATACTTAGTATTAGTGATAGTTAGGAAATATGGTAGTCACTAGAAATGCCATTTGTTGGCTTTCTAGTTTTTAAAAGAATTTGTTCATTAGGAACCATTCTTTCACATGGATTATCCATGAACCACTATAAAATGGAAATCTTCTATGGCCACGAACTCACGTAGACGAAGAAAAATGAGTTAGTGGATAATAATTAACATAGAAGTAGGATTAGTTTTGCATCGGAAAAGTCTTAAACCACTATGGATGAAACAAACTCCCTTCCACCTCGACGCTCGCCTCAACTACGTCTATCAAAATCGCCTTGTTGAAGTCTTAACTCCATTCCAATCTCTCATCCTCCACAATATCTACTCTTTCCCATTTCAAAACGTATCAATTAATTTTTTCGTTCGAAGAAATTAATTCATCATGTTCGCAAGAAGTCTAGTCACCAAATCATCTTATGTATTGACATCCTGATTATCTCGTCCGAGATAGTCAAAGAAACTTTTTAATTAAACAAAGAGTTAATTAAAAATTGTCAATATTCATTCTCACAAAACTAGCCAAAAATCAAAGAAAATTTTTTTTTCAGTTATGTAAGTGGGCGGGGGCCCTTAATTAATTAAGGGGACCGCCTATCTGGAAAAACAAACACCCCCTTACAGACAAATCTTTATGCCAAACACATCATTTTTTCATTCCTCTTCTTCTCCTACCCACTGTGAACGAACACCATAGCCAAAAACCTTCAAAAAAACAATTTCAAATCGCTAATTAAACCAAAAATTCGAAATGGGCCTTTCACTATCAAGACAATCCAACAACATCTATTGTAAGTTTCCATCATTCTTTTCATTTGATTTCTCTAATTTTGCTTCTAAATCAACATTGGGTTGTTCTTAATTATTTTCATATTCTTTATTTTGGTACTATGAAATTCCATAACTACAATGTATACCCCTGTCATAGGAACACTACAAACCTTGATATGATTGAATCAAAAACACTTTCTTGAGTCAAAAAAAATTTTAAGAATGTGTATGCTTAATGAAACATACGGCCCGAACTTTGCCTATATATGCATTTCTAAACTTGCACATTGTCGATTAATGCCAAAACAAGTTAAAAATAATCAAGTGTTGATTATCAAAACATATGTATATATTTTTCAAATCAATGAGTAATATTTTATAAAAATAAAGGAGTGTTTGGTTCGTTTCTTAGGATCAATTTTTAAAGTCGAAATGACCATCACTATAGTTTTTTCAATCGTATAAACACTTAACTAACTTGTATAAGTCATCAAAATATATAATCCATATATATATTGATACATTTTATGAAAGGTATAAAATAAAGTGGTGTTTGGTTTAACATTTTAAAACGTGTTTTTGAGTTAAAACAAACACTACTTAACCTTTGTCAAAGTAATAAACTTATACTTGTCAACAAAATATATACTTAACGTATAGTTTTCGACAAACTTAAACAAATTTTATATTAATAAGGGAGTGTTTGGGTTATTATCTTGATGTTGAAATATATAACTAATATATATTCTTCGACATCCTAGATTAAGTCAAAAAAATAAATTAATGAACATATGGATTACTTCTTAGGTTTTTATTTTTAGAGTTGAAGTAATCCTTGTCCCACATTTGTCATTTTTCAAAATTTCATTTTACTTATTATATTTTTTTTTGTAACATCTTATGTTGTGGATAACTTGTTTAGGTGACAAAATGCGAAAGTTCTCCAACCGAATCTATCTCTCACCAAATCCTACATACCAAAAGTATCCAAAATTCCCGGCATCTCCCCTACCATTGCCCAATTCTACAAACCTATTGAAAACCACAACATTCACGAAGGTCGTGTTGTTGATCAAGCCTACTATAAATCTAACAACATCGAGCGTCTCTTTACTAACATTCGCTTCAATTGTCTCTTTCAAATCAACGAACCGATTGTTCCAAGATTCATTTTAGACTTCTATAGTCAATTCACGGTACAAATCGATGAATATGGCTATCTTGTCATCACTTTTATGATTCAACACAAATTCATAACTCTTTCTCTGGCTCAATTCGGTCAAATCCTTATAATTTCATACAATGGTCAAGCCGTTTTTACAAACGAGTGGGACCTTAAATCTTTTGAGTATTCTCGAGAAACTGAGGGACCATATTGCACCAATCTTCCGACTCCCGACGACATTCGTTGACTTCTTGAATTGGAACGTGTCATGGTAGACCGTACCATTAAACGTCAAACGGTCTCTCTCAATCCAAATCAAATTCTCACCAAAGAATTAAGCCCCAACATGAAGGAATGGGAAGAACGCATTCAAGAGAATGTGTTCGGACTAGGAGGACATCGGGACCATCTTCCCGCTTGTCTTGCTCACATGTTGTATTATGTTGTTGCCGAAGAACAATACAATCTTGCTTATTTTTTAGTCAAAACGAATACCAATGTGATAGAGCTACTCTACCGCAAATTTCCATTATGGCATGTTTCTTACTTTCTTTATCGACACGTTAATGGAAATCGTCATCCCTCATGCTTAACAATGGTATTTATGACTTGTTGATCGTGTCATGCGTCCTCTATGCCCTAAACAAAACCTCGTCGACCATCGAAGTGATTGTGGCAAGGCACGTCTATTCCGTTTTCCTTATCTTCTCATCATCAAGGCACATCATTCATTCAAACACGGATGATGATGGATGATGTCTTAACTTCTCGTGCAAGTCTCCAATCTCACATACCACCAACTTAACTCTATTGGTCTCTCAATACCAAAACTACTAAAATGCCTTCTCCGTTCCGAACCAAAACGATGAAACTAATCTTTGAACGATAAACCACCTTGCTCAACCAAATGCAACAAATACGTAAGGAGATGCGCGGAGGGTTCAAGTCATTTGGAAAGGCACTAAAAGAAGTGTTTAGCAAGAAGAAGAAGTGAAGACATATGAGTGAAGTGAGGTAGATGTCTAAATGTAGTTTAAGACAACTTTTAACTTGATTATGTGTATGTTCTTAACAACTTGTGTGGTGATTATCGATGTATTTCGGATAGAAAGGCTTGTGTTTTTGGTTATCTTTAGGTACTTGTTTGCTATGATAGTTTAAACCTTTAGCTGTTTTAGTTATGCTACTTTGATTTCATGACTTAATATGTTTATTACATGCTATATGATTAAATGTGCTCATACAACTCAATAGGGCTTGCTACAAATAACCACCAAAACAAAAATACTCTCACAAAAATTTTGAGAAAAATTGTTTTTCTATGAAAAATGGAAGCCAACAGAGGGCGGCCCCCTTAATTCATAACCGGCGGCCCCTTATCTTTAGGGGACCGCCCATAAATTAAGGGAGTGAGCCCTATGTGGAATTACAAGGGTAAAAAATAATATTTTTCCTGCTTTTTGACCATCTTTTACCTGCTCTTAGCTCATCTTTCGACCAGAATGCTCGACAAATTTGACAAACCTAAAACTAGTTCCAAATTCCATTCTTTTTTTAATCTTCTTTCCTATAAAATCCCTTCAAAAATGATCCACTCACCAACACATATCCACCAAATCATACACTATGCTACTATAATATCCATCGGCATCCAAGCTAGAGCTTCCATTTCCAAAGCCTCCAAGAGACCAAAAATCAACAGCATTCACATACAAAACACATTGTCTTATAGATTTAGCCCATGATGGACACAAAAACTCCATCACCACACTTTCAACTATCCATCACCTAGTGCTCTAATGTGACACCCTCCAAAAAAACACATCAACAACAGATACTTCCTCATTCCTCAATTGACTACATACCCAAATCACCAACCTTTTCCAACACTCACTTTCACCCAATGGGTACTTAAAACCCACCAACAATCTCCAACTCTAGAGTTTCTCCAAACCACCGACAAACTTCAAGAAAATGCATCAATGGAAATCATCTCACTCTCTTTACCAACTTACCCCACTTGATGTTCCAATTTGATCTCCATTCACTTCACACATATTGTAGGTCATCCTATTCCTTAGAACCTTCTTGAGGCAACATGGAG
This sequence comes from Tanacetum coccineum, assembly GCA_026074375.1. Lineage (NCBI taxonomy): Eukaryota > Viridiplantae > Streptophyta > Magnoliopsida > Asterales > Asteraceae > Tanacetum > Tanacetum coccineum. The sequence continues at coordinate 21,126 of BQNB010056863.1, forward strand.
ATTTCTTGCTTGTGTTGCATTCACAATTGTTACTTCTCATATTTGGATTGAGAGTGGACTTAACTCATATGTTTTCATATATTGAACACAATGCTCTCGCACCAACAACAACCATCATTCCACCACCTCTACCATCTTCACCAAAACTAAACATACTCTATGTTTGTCTTCTCAAATAATTGCCCATCCACCATTTTGCAAGCAAGTCCTATGGAGCTTTACTAGTTTTAGGACTCTTTGTAGTTTAAAATTTTCATGTATGTTAGCATGTTATCTATTTTCCTTATGTAGCAATGGAGTGTGATTCACACACTATTTTACTTCAATGGGATAATTATTGTTGGTTGCATTACTAGTATGCTATATTTTTCCTTCTTGCAACATGTTAGAAATGTTTGTATTGTTCTAACCGTTTTTGTAGCCAGTGGTGGTGTGACACTAAACATAGCTCAATTCCTTGGTTCCCTTCGAAACGAGGGAAACACACATCAAGGGGTGGAGGCAATTATTTCGTCGATCTAAATAGCATATTCTCTGCCGATGTCTTTTTGATTCTACAAAAGGGGGAAAATGACATGAAACTCACTAAATACTTGTTTAAAAATAATTTTACATTTAATGAGTTTAAATTTTGTAATCATCAAAAAGGGGGAGATTGTTGACAAAATATAATGCCTAAAAACATTATTAATATTTTTCACATCTTTACGTTTTGATAATCACAAAATATAAAGACGTTCAATGTAAAATTAAACGTAAACAAGTAATTCGTAGTAAATTTTCATTTCGATAATTATATCACTTAAAGGTATGAATAATAAAATGCTTAATGCATTTTATGATCAAATGAAATTTTTATTCAACCTCAAACTTTTAAAATGTTGTAAACATTTTTATAAACATTACAAAATATTTTCTACAATTAAAAGAAATGTTTTATTCAAAATAATCATTTTGAAATTCAAATTTTCGGACCTAAAACGGCTAGAAAAGTTCCAGAAAATTCCCCTTAAACAAAAGACAAACTGGGGAGGCCCTAGTCTAGGGCGGCCCCCTTAAATACATGGGCGGCCCCCTTAATTTTATGGGGATCGCCCACCTATTTAAGGGGACCGCCCTTAGGTAGATGCTCCCCTAGTTTGTCCTATAAATACTGGACTTTTCCCCATTATTTTCTCACCTTTTGCACTCATTCTTTCTGTTCTAAAACAGCCCACACATCTCACTAAAATCCTTTGATTATTTAATCATAAAGCTTTGTTTCCAAGTGATCCAAGCTCAATTCCTCAAGTGCAAGAGAAGAATACTTTCATCATCAAGTGAAGGATTATTACACCTCAAGTGTGTATTGCAATCTTGTTGCATCCATATCACAAATTTGTAAATCAATTGTATATCTTGTATTTGTGTGTAGTAGTTAGATCTTGGTGATCTTTATAAGTATAGTTAGATCATGGTGATCTTACCAAGTAGTGTTAGATAGTTGTGATATAAGTAGTGTGGTGAAGTGAAGTTGTGAAGAAGTCTTGAAGTTGTGAAGAACTCTTGAAGTTGTGAAGAAGTCATGAAGTTGTGAAGTCGTGAACAAGTAGTGAAGTTGTGTTGTGATAGATTGGTTCTAGCTAAGATTATGTTGGGATTCTAAAGCTTTTACAAGTTAATACTGTTGACTTAAGATTAATACTGCTAGTGAAGACTTAATGATGTTAATGAAAATTAAAGAAATAAGTCTAAATCTTTAGTACTGCTAGCTTTATAGTCAGTACTGCCAGTACAATATTAGTACTGCCATTAATAGTTAGTACTGTTAGTTAGTATTAGTACTGCTAGTGTATTGTATTAGTACTGCTTATGAGATATGCATGAGATATCTTAGGAAAGGATATGCATGATCTTTGTACGCGTTTTGTAAAGCCCATTAGGGTTTCCTTAGTCTATAAAAGGAAACCTAGGCATAGTTAGTAGATATAGTTCGATATAGTTCTATACATATCAATAGAGATCGATTAGCAATCATAGTTTTGTAATCTGTAACCTAGGAAGATTCAAGTTATAATATAAGGTTCGTTTGTGATTCTTTTAATACTAGTCTTCTTAGCATATTGATTTAGTTCTACATAATCAATATGTTAAAAGAATCAGAGTTTCATTTTGTTGCTTTAGAATTATCTAAAGGAACAAACCCTTTATAAGCTAAAGGTTAAGATCTATTCAGTAAACGATCCAACAAGTGGTATTAGAGCTTTTGTGGAAACTCTGAACAAGAAGAACTCAATTGTAAGATGGCAGAACAAGACACTCCTCCACCAACTATCACAGCAATGAAAATCCCTATCATCAAGAAGGGAGAATATGATATTTGGAGCATTTGTGAGATTGCGACAATATATCTGTCACACAGACCATAACCAATGGGATGTAATTATCAAAGGAGATCTAGAAGAAAAGTCTACACCAAAATGGAGAGAAACATTTGCTCTCTTGCTCCTAGACTGCCAAAAACTAAACTGCTAAAAGGTATCAGGAAAGAGTTAAGAGCATCTTGCTTTTAGCAATACCTGATGAATACCTCCTCAAGTTTCATAATGTTGCAGATGCTAAATCTCTTTGGGCTGCAATCAAAGCAAGGTTTGGAGGAAATGAAGAATCCAAAAGAATTTTTTCGGCGGCAGAAGAATGTTTTAAACATCACGTTGAAAAACTTTACTACTGAATGCATTCAAATGAAAAATCTGGGGACAAGGCTTATGATAGGTTCTAAAAACTCATAAGTCAATTGGAGGTTCATGGTGCTCCAAATATCAAAGGAAGATATCAACCAGAAGTTCCTAAGAAGTCTTCCTCCTTCATGGAATCAAATTGCTCTAATCATGAGAAATAAGCCAGACATTGATGAGATTGATATTGATGACCTCTACAACAATCTTAGGGTCTATGAAGATGAGATGAAAAGGTCTTCAAGTTCTACTTCTACTTCTCAGAACTTAGCATTTCTTTCCTCTGAGAACGTCGCGTAATAATGAAGTTAGTACTGTTATAGTGGAGGATTTTGGGGTTAGTATACTGATGAATTAGTAAGTTCAACTACATATGTTCTCATGATGTAGGTGCTCTTTCTTTAGCACAAATCCATACACATACAGGCGCTCAATGATCTTGGAAGAAATTATGTTGTGGATGAAATTTTTAAGCATGATGTATGCAGTATGACCTGTTAGTAATGACTTAGAACCGTAGATGGCAAGTGGCTATGTTGATGGTCAGAGTGAAGAAATTCATTCAGAAGACAGGAAGGAACTTGGATTTCAAAGAAAAATGACATGTTTCTCTTGATAAGTCAAAAATTAAGTGCTACAACTGTCACAGAAAAGGGCACTTTGCTAGGGATTGCAGATCTAGAAGGAATCAAGGGAGAAGATCTTATGGTGACAATGGCAGGAGCAATGCACCAACAAATGAATCTTTATCACAGGCATTGGTGGCTCAAGATGGTCTAGGAAGCTATGACTGGAGTAATGATTTTGAAGTAGAACCAGTCAACTATTCTTTAATGGCAATCTCGTCTTCAAGCTCATCAAGTACTTCTGATGATAAGGTAAAAAAATGTTCTAAACAATGTCTTGAATCTTTTAAAACTCTTCAAAAGAATTATGATAGTGAAAGAGAAAAAACTGCAAAGAAGACTTGAAATTCAGGGTTAGAGTTAGCCTAAGAGTCACTAGAATCTGGGCATACTTGTACATTGAAAAGAATGAACTGGATTGGGGTGAAATATATAAGGTTTCAAAAACTATGGCTTAAATGCGAGAAATAAAAAATTAACAAAACCTTAACCGGAACTAGAGAAAGTTGTTAAAGAAAGAGATGAGTTAAAATTAAAGATAGAAAAATGGGAAGAATCATCCAAGAATCTTGATGAATTATTCAACAGTCAAATGAGTGCTAGAGATAAAACTGGTTTAGGATATGGCACACAATTGAATGAAATGAGTAACTATTCTGAAATTGATAGTGAGATTAGTTTGAGTGTTTTTAATGTCAGATCAAGTGATAAAGAGAACACACCAAGAAATGATAAGTTCTCTAAAGCAGGATGAGTTATCATGTTGTTCCCCTCCTAATAACGGGAACTTCCTAACCCAAGAGCTGACTATATCATTTGAAGCTTAGTGAATATGCATTAGGAAGAAAATAATTGGAGTCAAAAACAACTGATCTTAATACTAAAAAGTGAGGACTGTAGGTAAACAATAAAAGCAATTACTCAAAACCTAAGACAGTTATGAATCAGTTCAACAGGAATAAAGTTATCATTAAGGATTGGAACTCAGATGATGAGGATGATGTGTCTGAAGTGCAAACAGTTAGTCCTGTTAAGACTAATGAGACTCAAACCGTTATAAAAAGTAGATTGTGATAAAATGGTCAAAATTCTCAAAAACAGGAATTAGATTTAAGAAAATAAAAAAGTCTGCTTTTTGTAAAAGTATTGACCTTTGATCAAAGATTGTAATTTTCATGACAAACAGAATCAAGAACCTAAACTGAAAATTGTGGTCAATACTGGTCCAAGGGTGGACAAACCAGTATGGGATAATACTAAAAGGGTTAATCATCAAAAATTTTCAAAATACCCTCATTTAAGGAAGACTTTTATCCCATCATGAGTACTAACAAGAACAGGTTTGATTACTCCTGTTAAGTAAAATAAGAAAAGGGTAGTTCACACAGTTAGTACTGTTAGGCCAGTTAGTACTGCTAAGCATGTTAGTACTGTTAGACCATTTGCACCAAAAATAGCACAAACTGGTGGTGCTATTAGATCAATTTACCCAAGAATGGACATTGTAAGACCAAGAGGCTCATATTCACATACTCAGAGGTCATGATACACTCAAAACCAGCTTTTACGACCCAAAAAGACTTAAAACTAGATGTTAAAACTATTTGGGGTTCAAAATTATTGATCACAGCTGAGACAAGAGAAGTAGTTAATACTGGTAAGGGTAAGATGGATACTGACCTTAAAAAGTCAAGGGGGTTGAGGCCTAACGGAAATTATTGGATCATGTGTCCAAAGCAGTGGATCATTTATGCTCAGAAGGTTGATGTTATGTTGACCCAAAAGGGATTTCCAAGTCTGTATGCCTTGGGTCCCTAAGAGATACTAATTCTCTTACTTTTGTGCAGGGCAATCCAGAGATCTTGTTACAGGATCATGCAGTGGTGGATAGTGGTTGCTCTAGCCATATGACTGGTAACAAAGCTTATCTTTCAGACTATGAAGATTACAATGGAGGCTTTGTGGCTTTTGGAAGTGATCCCAAATGAGGTAAAATAACGGGTAATTGTAGTGAGAAACAAGGCAAGACTGGTTGCACAAGGTTATACCCAAGAAGAAGGAATTGATTATGATGAGGTTTTTGCTCCTGTTGCAAGAATAGAAACAATCATGTTATTTTTGGCCTATGCATCATTTATGGGGTTTATTGTGTACTAGATGGATGTAAAGAGTGCCTTATTGTATGGTACTATTGATGAGGAGGTATATGTTTGCCAACCTCCTGGTTTTGAAGATCCACAGTTTCCTGACAAAGTATATAAGGTAGAAAAAGCTTTATATTGTCTACATCAAGCTCCTAGAGCCTGGTATGAGACCTTGTCTACCTATTTAATTGAAAATGGATTTAGAAGAGGCACTATAGATAAGACTTTGTTCATCAAGAAGGACAAAGGTGATATCTTATTAGTTCAGGTGTATGTAGATGATATCATCTTTGGGTTCACAAAGAAGTCTTTATGTGATGAGTTTGAAGGTTTGATACATAAGAGATTTTAGATAAGTTCTATGGGGGAACTCACTTTCTTCTTAGGCTTACAAGTATAACAAAAGAAGGATGGAATCTTCATTAGCCAAGACAAATATGTGGCTGACATATTGAAGAAATTTGATTTGGCCATTGTAAAGACAGCAAGCACTCCCATGGAACCTAACAAGGCATTGATCAAGGATGAAGAAGCTGATAGTGTGGATGTCCATTTATACAGATCAATGATTAGATCATTGATGTACTTAACAGCTTCTAGGTCAGACATAATGTTTGTTGTTTGTGCTTGTGCAAGGTTCCAAGTTACTCTTAAAATGTCATATCTTCATGCTATGAAGAGGATCTTTAGATACTTGAAAGATCAACCTAAATTGGGCCTTTGGTATCCTAGAGATTCACCATTTAACTTAGAAGCTTTTTCTAATAGTGATTATGCTGGAGCTAGCCTTGACAGGAAATCCATAACATAAGGTTGTCAATTTCTTGGCAAGAGGTTAATTTCATGTCAATGTAAGAAGCAGATTATAGTTGCAAATTTTACTACTAAAGCAGAGTATGTTGATGCTGCTAATTGTTGTAGACAGGTGCTATGGATTCAAAATTAGATGCTTGACTATGGATTTAACTTCTTGAACACCCAGATTTTCATTGATAATGAAAGCACCATTTGTATTGTGAAGAATCCAGTGTTTCACTCTAAAACCAAGCACATAGAGATTAGGCACCATTTCATCAGAGATTGCTATGAGAAGAAGTTGATTCAGGTGATAAAGATTCATACAGACCACAATGTTGCAGATCTTCTCATAAAGGCTTTTGATGTTAGCAGGTTTAACTTTCTAATTGCTAGCATTGGATTACTTAATCTCTGAAGTATTGTTTGAGGGGAGGTTAATGTGTTTGGATAACATTTCTTAACTTTTATTCATAGGTTATGCATAAATATAGATCCTCATGAATTCTCACATGTCTATCTAGTCTTTTCTAGTGTGCTTATGATGAATAGAGGCATGTTGTTGTATAATTATTGAAGACAGAGTTAATAATGTTAGATATCTCTTAATGCTGCTAGGCAGAAAATTAGTACTGCGAGGCCAAAGTTAGTACTGCTAGGATATCATCAAAGTTACAACTGCTGAGCAAATTCTTAACCCTTGAAGCATTATTTGAGGGGAGGTCAATTGAAAATTAATGAATGTGATTAAAACATCAAGTAGATATGGATGAAGGGTCAGGACAACCCACTAATCCCCAACCTACATCCACATTTACTCAACTCTACAATAAAGAAACCAATCATTGTTCCATCATCATATCAACCCAAAAAGACCCACAAACCTAGGAAAACCATAAGGACCACTAAGATATCTCAGTCTAGTAGATCTATTAACCTTGTTGCATATGAGACTGTCTATAAGGAGTGGGAAGACAAAATGGAAAGGGCTGTCACTACTGCTTCTAGCTTAGATGCAGAACAGGACAGTGGTAACATCAATAGGATCCAATCCATGGCAACACTTAATGAGTCTTTTCCTCAAGGAACTGATTCAGGTAGTGGTCCCAGGTGCCAAGATACCATATTGGGGGTGTAGATACTCAAACTAGGTTTGAGACTACATTTAAAAAGTCTAATGACCCACCTCTCTCAAAAGGTTACACACTTCGAACTGGGGAGGACAATATAAAACTATTAGAATTGATGGAACTTTATACAAAATTGTTAGATTTGGTGAGCAAAAAGAAAAGAGAGTTGTTGTGAGTTGAAAAACAGAAAGAGAGATGTGTGAATAAAACAAAAATGAGTGATTTTGTGAGCAAAAAGAATTGAGAGATATTGTGAGCATAAAAACAGAAAGAGAGCTTGTGAGAATCTAAATTTAAGATGGAAATGCTTGTTGGAACAACATTGGTGTTTATACTGCTAGGCATATACTTAATACTACTGGTATTAAGTTAGTACTGCAGACATATCTTAATACTGATGGGTAAAGTTAATACGACTGGGCTTAAAGTTAGTACTGTTAGGCTAAAATTAGTACTGTTGGATGATCATTAGTACTGTTTTAGGTATAACAGAATCTTCTTAGTTAATTAATAGCCGTTGAGATATTTCCGCCAACAACTTCGCTAATAGGGGTCTATAATTTGGAAAATTCTTGATATTTATTTCTCTTATAAGTTTTCTTTGAGAAAAAGATTCATTTTTATTAAGTCGATCAAATCAAAACCCTAAGTGCTCTATACATAATCTCAATTAAACTTTGCTAAGCTCACACACTCTCATAAACGATCTTATCCCAGAACCCTAATCAAGCTTCTTTTCATCAGATGGCGAATTTAGACTTTTGTGATACTCACAACATGGTCGCTTTCTTGAACAAATTAAAGGGAAGTAAAGGTTTTCAACAGATAGTAGATTTCCTCAACACAAGTCACATAAAGTTTTCTCTCACTAAAAATCCTACTATCTATACTTCACTCATTCAACATACTTTAGAATTATCTAAAGGAAACATAACCCTTTACTAAGCTATAAGGTATAAGATCTATTCAGAAAACGATCCAACAAGTGGTATCAGAGCTTGTGTGGAAACTCTGAATAAGAAGAACTCAATTGTAAGATGGCAGAACAAGACATTCCTCCACCCACTATCACATCAATGAAAATCCCTATCACATCAATGAAAATACCTCAAACATCAACCAAAATTAGGTTTATGGTATCCTAGGGATCACCTTTTGAACTAGAAGCTTTCTTAGACAGTGACTATAGAGGAGCCAGCCTTGACAAAAAATCAACAACAGGTGACTGTCAATTTCTTGGTAGAAGATTGATATCTTAGCAATGCAAGAAGCAGACTATTATGGCAAATTCTACTACTGAGGTAGAATATGTTGCAGCTGCTAACTGTTGTGGGCAAGTACTATGGATACAAAATCAGATGATGGATTATGGTTTTAATTTCATGAACACCAAAATCCATATTGATAATGAGAGCACTATAAGTGTTATTAAGAATCCTGTTGCTCATTCTAGGACCAAGCATATCGAGATTCGATTTCATTTTATCAGAGATTGCTATGAGAAAAGACTGATAGAAGTTATCAAGATTCACACAGACTCTAATGTTGCAGACCTTCTCACCAAAGGATTTGATGTCACAAGATTTAACTTTTTGGTGGTTAGCATTGGGATGTTAAATCTATAGCTATATTTGAGGGGAGGTTATATGTACACTAGAGGGTAAATATGATGAATACTTGGTTAATTCTGTTGAGCTTAGTTGATACTGTGAGTTACAACTTTGTACTACTAGTACAAAAATTAATACTGCTAGGTTTAGTTAGTACTGATGTGTACATATTGATTGGTGTGACTGCTAGAAGCTTTCTCTGAAGGGAGGACTATGATGGTAACATGTTCCTTCAGTGTTGGTTGTAACCACAAAACAAATGGTCATCGATTCACCATGTCTAACAGACATCAAGAACTGACTAGTCCAAAGCAAACAGCCTTGGTAAAGACTTCTCAAATCCATTGATGGTTGATAGTTTACCAAAAACTATATGGTTATCAATGCACCATGTTATTGCAATGAAGCATTGGCTATGTCCAAAAGCTAACGGCCTGGTAAAAGAACTTTCCCAAATCTGTTTATGGCTGGTAGTTTGCCAAAAACTATAAAACAGTCCAATGACCCACCTCTCTCAAGAGGTTACACACTTGGAAGTGGGGAGGACAGTTTGGAACTTAAGGAATTGATGGCAAACTGTACCCAAATTGTCTGGTTTGTGAGGAAAAAGAATAGAGAGATTTGGTGAGTTCAAAAACAGAAAGAGAGTTATGTGTGAAAAACAGAAATGAGTGTTTGGTAAGAAAAAGATATGAGAGATATTTTGTAAGTTTAAAAACAGAAAGAGAGTATATGAGAGTCTACATTGTTGGTGAATATCTTTGATGGATCAAGTTTAGAGTGAATACTGCTTGGTATCACACTTATTACTGTCAGTGTTAAGTTAATACTGTCAGGCAAGTATTACTACTGCTGAATGAAGTTAGTACTGTTAGACTTAAAATTAGTACTGCTAGACCAAAATTTATTCTGCTATCAGTGACGTTAGTTTCTGTTTTGTGTCCAAAAGATTTGCTCAAATCAAAGAGCCGTTTGAGTATATTTCCGGCCACATTATAGGCTTATAGGGTTTGACTAATGTGTGACTTCTTGATTTTATCTATAGCTTAAAAGATGTCTTCAGATAAGTACAACTCTTTTACAGTCGGTGAACAATACTCTTTTATACATCACTCATAATTCAAATTCATTACAAGAACCTTACACCTTATCACACGATACTAATAACACCGGCATTCATCATCTTGTCATTATCAAATGGCACAGTTGGAAGTTTGCGACAGCATTATTTGGTCAGTGTATTTGGTCTCAAATTGAAAGTCAGTGGGGTTTTTTCGTATGGAAATCATAGATTTTCTTACTTCAAGCCATACTATATTATGTTTATTAATTAAAATCCCATCATTGTTTTGTGTCAATTATTGAATAAATTTGGAAACTGCTGTTTTATGATCTTCTGAGGAAGGACTTCAAGCTATTTCTGCAGCTATTGATGGACATGAAAAGCTCATAACTGAAGATTCTTTGAGAAGACATTTGAAGTTAGATGATGCAGAAGGCCTTTCTTCACTCTTTGTTAGGAATTACGTTTTCCTAACTTAGTACCGACAGTATTAATAGTTAGTACTGATAGTTATAGTTAGTACTGACAGTACAAATGTTAAATATTGATCAGTTAGTTAGTACCGATAAATGAAATTAGTTAGTACAGGTTTAAGAGATTATGTATGAGATATTTTAGGAAACAGATATGTATTATACATTTTTCCGCGTTTTTGTAAGGCCTGTTGTGAGGTCTTTATCTTGGTCTATATAAAGGGATCCTCTTAGCATAGTTGAGGGGTACGACGAGCTCAATATATCTCATACAAAATCATATCTCATAGTTAGTAATCTGTAATCACTCAAAGCAGATTAATAGAAATTATTATTTAGTTTTTCATTGTTTCTTATTTAGTATCTTTTGGTAAGATTCCGCATTTAACATATAGTAGTCATAGTCTGTGTTATCTACTTTGTCAAATTGTATTTATACAATCTTGGTTATCATCCTTAATAGGCTGCAGAGATCTATTCGGTTTCGGACTCACAAGTGGTATCAGAGCCTGTGAGAAACTCTAAATAAGAAGAACAAACAAATCCAGTTATACATCTTCATCCTACAAAACTAAACATGTCTGGATCACAAGATGAAATTCCACCACCACCACCACCTCCACCATCATCATCACAAACACCAACACAACAAACTCCTCATACAGTATCAACCATCAAACTGTCTATTCTCAAAAAAGGAGAATATGATATATGGGCCATGAAGATGGAACATTATTTGGCCCATACAGACTATCCAATCTGGGAGGTTATAAAAAATAGGAATGGTTCTTCTGTTATCAATCATTACAATACACAAGGACAAATTAAGGTTTTGCCCTCCCAGAATCAGTAGAAGAAATTTTAGCTAGAGAACGAGGAGAGAAAAGCAAAGACCACTTTGATTATGGCTCTACCTAGAAGATCATCTTGCTAAATTTCATAGATGACTGATGCAAAAGAGATGTGAGGATGCATCAAATCTAGATTTGTGGAATAACGAAATCCAAGGAAGATGGAAGAAGTATATTCTTGAAGCAACAGTTTGAAGGAGTTTTGTATCCAACTCAGAAGGGCTTCAACAAAAGGGCTATGACAGGTTCCAATGTCCTTCTTTATGATTCAATTAGATATTCATGGTGCAGGTGTATCCATGAGGAGCAAATCTAAATTCCTAAGATCTCTACACTTGATCTCGGTCATAATTTTTCCTTGATTATGTGGACCAAACCCCAGGAGTGGACAGTCTCAGTTTTGATGATTTGTACAATAATTTAAGAGTCTTTGAGAATGATGTAAAAGGCTCTACTGCATCATCTTCTAGCTCGCAAAATGTAGCTTTTTTCTCTCGCTGGAACACACAGCCGGTACTAAGATGTTTAGTTACGATTATAGTGTTTCCAATACTCTCTGCTCCAAAACCCATTAGTGATGAACAACATCATATACTCCTTGCTTGCAAATCAATCATGATATCCTACAGACTGGATCATGAGGACTTGAACAGCTTGATGAATATTTGACCTTTGATGAAATGGACTTGAAGTGGCAAGTGGCCATGATTAGTGAGAATGAAAACGTTTTCTACAAAAAGACTAGTAGAATGCTATTAGTTTGATGCAACAAGAACCCTGTTGGCTTGATAAAGAACCAAAGTTGAGTGCTACAATTGCCATAAGACAAGGCATTTTGCTAGAGAGTGTAGAATCAAAGGAAATCAAGATAATAGGAGGAGGGATGCATGGAACTCTGGAACTAAGGATGGGAGCAGAACTGGAAAGAAGGAGGACTCTAAAGCATGGTGACCTATTGTTGGAGAAGGTGTAGATTGGACCAGTCACTCAGAAGAAGATGAAGAATATGCTTTGATGGCTTGTAATAGCTCAGAATCAGACACAGAGGTAACTTCTTGTTCAAATAAGTGTAAAGAGTCTTATGCTAACCTTAAAAAAATGTATGATGATCAGAGAGAACAACTTAGTGATGCACGCATAGAAATAAAGGCATATTCTCAAGGTCTTAAGAAAGTTGAAGCACAGTTAGTTGCTCATCAACAAGGTCAACTTAGGTACATGAACAAAGTTATATAAAATTTATGAAGGATAGTTTAGATGATAAAAAGATGTTTTAAATACCATAAGAAATTGCTAGCAGAAGCTAAAAAGAAAAGAAAGATTTAAAGGTAAAGTAGAAAAAATGCATAACTCTTCTAAGAATCATAGTAACTGCTTTAATACCAAATGAGTGCTAATGATTAGTTTGGCTTTGGTATGGGGATCACAGATATGATGGTATTTTGAGCTATGAAAATGAAGTTTTACAAAGTATCTTTATGAATAAAGAGAGTGAGTTAGAAAAACAACCTCTAAATGATAGGTTTGTTATAGTAGGTGGAATGTATGCTGTACCCCCACGCATGACAGGGAATTATATGCCCTTTGGACCTGATATTGAAGTAATACTCCACAACTTTACATATGGTCCAAAACAGACTCAACCTAGTGAATCTGAATCCCAAACAAGTGAATTTGATACCTGTGAATCTAACATTAGTACAGAACCCTCTGAATTAGTGTCTGAACCAGTTGTCAATGAATCTAATGTAGAATGTCAATCTAAGGTTTGGTCTGATGCTCCTATCATTGAGGAGTATGAATCAGATAGTGAAGATGAGTATATGTCAATACCAACAAAAGAACAGGCAACACCTAGTTTTGCTAACCAGCAAGTAAAAACTCCTAGGGAAACTGTTAAGAATCAGTTCACACATAGTCAAAAACCTAAAGTTGACAAGAAAGAGTTGGGGTATGGGTTTACTGTAAGAGCATGTTTTGTATGTGGAAGTCTTAATCATTTAATCAGAGATTGTGATTTCCATGAGAAGAGGATGGCTAGAAAAGCTGAGTTAAACAATAAGTTGAGTAGGAACTCTGGTCAAAGGGAGATAAGGCCAATATGGAACAATGTGCAAAGAATAAATAAACAAAACCAATTTGTTCCTTCAGCAGTACTAACTAGAACTGGTAAAATTCCAGTTAATACTGCTAAAGCTAGCAGTACTAAAAATTTTAGTACTGCTAGGCAAAGTTTTAACAGACAGACAGTACTAACTAGTACTGCCATGAAAGTTAATACTGTTAAGCCCATTGTGAATAGAGTTAGACCAGCAAATGTTTTTTACAAAACTCATTCACCATCCTCAAGGCCTTTCAAAAAGACAACAGTACTTAGAACAGATTTTTCAAAACAAAAAGTTAATACTGCTAAGGTAAATGCAGTTAGTACTGTTGGGGGAAAAAGGGAAACTGCTGTTAAGCCCTCAGCAGGTTGTAATTGGAGACCACAAAGATACAACTGGCACAATGTCTCCAAATACAATGGTGGATCCAATCTTAGAAATTGTTACACTTTCAAAGATCCACTAGGCAGACTCAAGCCCAAACAGGCTTGGGTCCCTAAGAGAATCTAATCTCTTTCTTTTAATGTGCAGGATTATCCACATAGAGCTCTAAAGAATAAAGGAATTGTTGATAGTGGATGTTCCAGGCACATGACTGGAAACAAGGCCTACCTTGCTGAATTTCAAGACTTTAATGGTGGCCCTGTTGCTTTTGGAGGTAGTAAAGGTTATATCACTGGTAAAGGTAAAATAAAAACTGGAAAGTTAGATTTTGAGGATGTGTGCTTTGTGAAAGAACTTCAGCATTTCAATCTCTTTTCTGTGTCACAAATGTGTGACAAAAAGAACAAGGTTCTGTTTACTGACTCTGAATGTCTTGTTTTGTCTCCTGAATTTAAGTTACCTGATGAAAATCAAGTATTACTTAAAATCCCCAGACAAAACAATATGTACAGCTTTAATTTAGAGAACATTGTTCCTTCAGGAGGATTGGCTTGTTTAATTGCAAAGGCCATAACTGATGAATCTAACAAATGGCATAGGAGGTTGGGTCATGTTAATTTCAAAAACCTAAACAAACTTGTAAAGGGAAACCTTGTAAGAGGTTTACCTTCAAAGATTTTTCAAAATGACCACACTTGTGTTGCTTGTCAGAAAGGAAAGCAACATAAGGCCTCCTGTAAGGCCAAATCAGTAAGCTCAATTAGCCACTCCTTACAACTTCTTCATATAGATTTGTTTGGATCTACATCTGTAAGGAGCTTAAACCATAAGACCTATTGCCTAGTTATCACTGATGATTTTAGCAGGTTTAGTTGGGTATTTTTCTTAAGAACTAAGGATGAAACTAGTGCAATCCTTAAGGACTTTATAAGACAAATGGAGAACCAATTGAATCCAAAAGTTAAAACTATTAGAAGTGATAATGGTACAGAATTTAAGAACAAGGATGTTATTGAATTATGTGGGTCAAAGGGGATCAAGAGGGAATACAGTAATGCCAAAACTCCATAACAAAATGGAGTTGCTAAAGAAAGAACATGACCCTTATTGAGGCTGCTAGGACCATGTTGCAGATTCATTTTTACCTAACACTTTTTGGGCTAAAGCAGTTAGTACTGCTTGTTATGTTCTAAATATGGTATTTAGTGACCAAGCCTCTTAAATTAGACACCTTATGAAACTTTTATACTGGTTAAGATACCAATTATAAAGTTATAATAAGACCTTTTGGGTGCATGTAACCATCTTGAATACCTTTGACCACGTTGGGCAAGTTTGTTGGAAACTCAGATGAGGGATTTTTAGTTGGGTATTCTCTACAAAAGCAAGGCTTTAGAGTATACAATTTAGAAACAAAAAGAGTTTGAAGAAAATCCTGCACATCATCTTCTTAGAGAACAAAACAATTGTTGAAGGGGGAAGGACTCAATTGGACTTTTTGATCTTGATTATTTAACTAATTCTATGAATTATCATCCTGTTAGATCAGAGAATCAAGCTAACCTTCATGAAGGTCAACAAGAAGCTAACCAAAATGCAGGTACAGAAGACACTATTGATGCACTGGATTCTAAAAAATAAAGAGGATCGAAATATGGCTCCAAGGTGCTTTGTACTGCCAATATGGCCTTCTTATTCTTCAACAATCACTCCTGCTTTAAAAACAGATGATAGAGGTGAGGTCTAAGAAAGGAAGAACTAGTCTTTATGGATGACCTTGAAAGACTTAAGAGGCAAGAAAAGGAAGCTAATGAGGAAATAGCTGAAGCTTCAGGGAAGAAGTGGAACAAGGAAACTGAGAACTTGGTTTTACAAGGAGGAGGTGCTGCCTAAGACTAGCAGTATCTACATTTTAGTACTGTTAGCACACCTGCTAAAGCTAGTATACTAACTAGTTATTCACTGTTTGCATAACAGTAGTAACTGCCAGTCCTTTGAGGGGACTATCTCTTTCTGATCCAACAAATCCTGAAGAAGATGATTCAGAAATACCTCCACTTGAGGATATTTATCAAAATTCCACTAATGGTATCTTTACTACTTCATCTTTTGTGTCGATGAGGGTTGCAGTGGCTGAATTCACAAACTTGGAAACTATTGTGAATGTTAGTCCTATTCCCACATCAAGGATTCACTCCTCTCATCCTTCAGCTCTTATTCTAGGAGATCCAACCTCAGCAGTTCAAACAAGAAGCAAAGTGAATAAAAGTTCTGGAGCTCATGCTTTTGTTAGCTATGTTCAAAAGCAAAAGAGAACTAACCATATGACCTTACATCATTGTTTATTTGCTTTGTTGTTTCTGGTCTCACATGAAAACCAAGAAGATTTCAAGAAAGCTCTTGAAGATTGAAAGTTGGGTTGAGCTATGCAAGCATGAATTGCTGCAGTTTGAGATACATAAAGTTCTAGTCTAGTAGACTTTGCTTTTGGGGAAAGAAGGCATAATCGGTACAAAGTGGGTTTATCGAAATAAGAAGGACTTTGTGAGAGAGGAGTTGGTTGTTAGATATAAAGCAAGGTATTAGTTGCTCAGGGGACATAGGCAAGAGGAAGGTATAGACTATGATGAGGTTTTTGCTCCTGTGGCTAGGTTGATAGCCATAAGGGATCTTTTTTAGCCTTTTGCCTCATATATGGGCTTTATTCGTCTTTCAAATGGATGTGAAGAGTTGCCTTCCTTTATGGCAAAAAATTAAAGAGGAGGTATATGTGTCTAACCAAAGGTTTTATAGATCCTAAGTATCCTTCAAAGTGGTAAAAGCTCTGTATGGGTTACATCAAGCTCCCAGAGCCTGGTATGCTACTTTATCCACTTTCTTGTTGAAGAATGGATACAGAAGAGGTACCATTGACAAAACTCTCTTCCTAAAGAAGGACAAACATGATATCATACTAGTTCAAGTCTATGTGGATGATATCATCTTTGGGTCTACACAAGGAAAATTTGTGAAACCGTTTTTGTGAATGGAGTTTTGAGGCATTAATGAAGAGTAGATTTCAGATGAGTTCAATGGGAGAGCTCACTTTATTTCTTGGATTACAAGTCAAACAAACACCAGATGGTATCTTTATTAGTCAGGATAAGTATGTTGCAGGGAAAGAATTCTGAAGATGAGTTTGACTTTGCAAATGTTAAGACTGCTAGTACACCTATTTGAGACTCAGAAGCCTTTAGTCAAGGATGAGGAAGCCAATGATGTGGATGTCCATCTCTATAGGTCCATAATTGGCTATTTAATGTACTTGACTGCTTATAGGCCTGATATTATGTTTGCAGTCTGTGCTGGTTCTAGGTTTCAGGTCACTCAAAAGTCCTCCCATCTAAGTGCTATCAAGAGAATTTTTAGGTATCTAAAGGGTAAACCCAAACTGGGTCTTTGGTATCCTAGAGT
>BQNB010056864.1:3441-20377 GCA_026074375.1 Tanacetum coccineum
TCATGTTAAAATACATTTACCTATAACATATCAAGATTGTAATAGGTTATCACACCCCAAAAAATACTATTTATACCCCCTTATTTTTTTGTTTTTTTTTTAATTTTATTTATATTATAAAACTGTGAAACGAAAAAGCATAAAACAAAAAATATAAAGTTTAACAAATCAAAAGTATTAAACTGACAAAAAGTATGAACTAATAAAAAACTATGTTACTGTAAACAAAGTGTCAAAGTGAGTGGAGGTTGTATTTTTTTGTACTTTATAGTGGACAAAGAGATACCAATAGTAGTACTCATCAGGATTAACATGTCATATTCTAAAAAGTTCATAAAACAACCGGCTCACAGTAAATCAAGAATTGATTGTTATAAAGGTTAACTTTAATTTAGGCAACGCTAGATTTACGGTATGATTTCTAGTTTAAGATGAATACTTGACCTTTTCATTAAACTCATATGATATATGATACCATGAAACTACTCATAGATGAGATTGTGAATTTGCAACGACACTTAAACTGATTATATAACGAGTTATCTTAGAATTCACTAAGTTGGAGAACAAATTATGTCTGTTATTAAACACTCATCTCTGGCGACTCTTAGAGAAACCTAAAAACCTTAACCAGTTTTCTTCACTCATTCGCTGCTTGTGCTTAATTGGATATTATTCACGTTATTGATCGGTCTTTAATTCCTTATTTAATCCTTAAATCATCGTCCTGGTTGCTTTTTATTTAGTTTATAATCATATTGCTTATAATCTGGTCAAATCGATTATTACATATGATTTTAGGGTTTACGTTTTTTTCGACCGGTTTCTTTGATTGGGGAGGTGGTGATCATAATTGTGAATCTAAGTCAATCCTTAGTCAGTTTGGGTTTGGTTAAATACATATTCTCTTAATTGCTTGATGTGAGGCCGAATCGTATAAACCCTGATCTTTTAGGGTTGTTTGTTTTCTTAGGGTTGATATTTATTGGGTTGGATTGTGCTTATTCAATACTATTATGATTATTGCTTGCTTCGTGGCTGTGATTTGGTTGGCTTTGATTCATGGTTATATATTGAAAGTGTTTCCTTAATTGCTGGTCGTTTGACCTGATTGGTTCGCATGTGGGTGTATGGAGAGGGGATTTTTGAGTTTAGGACGGAGGGATGTGAAACAAAAGAAGAGTACTTCTATTGTTGGTTCAACTATGGAAAACACTAGTGCTAATGAGGCTACGACTAGTACTTGTAACGTGGAACATAACTTCGAATCAAATATTGAGCAAGCCAATGATGTTACTATGAACAAAGGGGTTGCGGATTCATGCACCACTCGTCAACGCATTTGGTTGTCCAATCCTACTTCTTTAGCTGCAAAGATTCGTGACATCGAAAGTCAAATATTAAAAGGAAAACTCGTCTTTATGGGTGACGACGAGAAACCATTAAAACCGAAGAGTGTTTATGAACCGTTATTTATTGTTGGTGTGATGCTTGATCAATGGTAATTTGGGTATGGCGCATTGATGGTGAGATTTTGTATGGTAACGGGGCTGTTGGTGTGGGTGGATGTTGGTGTGTCAGGATTTTTTGTGGTTATGGGTGGATTTGTTGATGTGGGGTTGTGGTGCGGTTGTTGTTGCTGATTGGTGATTTTTTGATGGTGGCTTGGTGTTAGGGTCAACGCATTTGGTTGTCCAATCCTACTTCTTTAGCTGCAAAGATTCGTGACATCGAAAGTCAAATATTAAAAGGAAAACTCGTCTTTATGGGTGACGACGAGAAACCATTAAAACCGAAGAGTGTTTATGAACCTGTTAATTTTGTTAGTGTTGCTGCTTTATCAAATGATAGTTTTGTTAAGGCGATTGATGGTGCGAATTTGACTGGTAACACGGCTGTTTCATATGTGAATCTTCTTGATGGAGAACCAGGTAAGAAAATTGTTAATTTTCGTACCTTAGTAACCCCGACTGTTAATGGGGTTGATGTTGCTAATTCATTAACGTCGGTTCTTGAAGTTAATGAACATTAAGCAATTCTGTTTATGGGTTTTTGTTGGTTAAAATAGTGGCATATCCGGTTGTTGAAAATTATGCTCAGAATACTTGGAGTAAGTATCGTCTTGTTAGAACAATGATGAACTCTAAAGGCTTGTTCTTTTTTATGTTTAGTTCTAAGGATGGGATGGATGCAATGCTTAAAAATGGTCCATGGTTAATTCGTAATGTGCTATTAATTCTGAAAAAGTAGTCTCCGAATGCGAATTTATCAAAAGAGGACTTGTCTAATTTCTGGTTTGGGTTAAATTCCATGATGTTCCTCTTACTGCGTTTACTGGAGATGGGTTGAGTGCTATTGCAACTAAACTTGATACACCATTGATGTTAGACGCCTATATTACAACTATGTGCACAGAGTCATGGGGTAGATTGAGTTATGTGAGAGCTATTATCGACTTACAGGCTGATGTGGAGTTGAAAGATACTTTTGTGGTGGCAATCCTAAAAATAGAAGACGATGGGTTTATTTTGAACATTATTTGAATTGAGTACGAGTGGAAACCACCAAAATGTTCAAATTGAAAGGTTTTGGCCACTTCTTAAACCAATGGCCGAAGAAAATTGTCTCGAATGTTTTGAAGAATATAAAGGCACATAGGCACGCAGTTCGTGGTGCTCATATTGGTTCGAAGTCGCATCTAGTTTACAAACCAGTTCAACAAAAGAAAGACAAAAAGATGGATTCTGGATAGCCAAATCTGAAGGTTTCAAGTTCTACACAGGTTGTTAACACCCTACTACTTCAAATTCTTTTGATGCTTTAGGTAGTATGGGTTACATGGAGGACGCAGGGGTGTGGTCTACCTCAGTACCATTAGTGAAAATGATGTGGATATTTTGGAAGAACATTGGCGAAAACCTGATCATGTATATGTTGTTAACAAGGAATAACGGGTGACTGTGGAATCAGGTTGTATGCCTAGTATTTCCATAGATTTGCAAGATGGTAATTCATAAAGTGACGTTGAAGAGTATGATAATGAGAGTTATGAGACTACTCTGTTTATGGCATCTTCATTTTAGCGACACGGTGGCGGTACAAATGACCCTAGTCTACGTGAAATTGATGAGTATGACTTGTATGCCGGTTTTCATGATGTGGTATCAGACTTAACGGAAGAACAAATTGAATTTTTTAACGCGTTCGATATCAATCTTCGAGGGTATATTAGTCTCTAGGTTATATTTGGTGTCACTGTGAGTCAAATGTAATCTAGTTAGTGGTTGTTTTCTTTAAAGTAGTTCATAAGTTTGGTCATTCTTATGATAAGTATGGTTTAAAGCACAAATGATACGTTTTTTCTGTCTATGTAACGGGCTAAAATGTAAAATTCACTCATATTATATATACTCAAACTATTTTTGAAGTAATATATTTAGCAAGTGTAAAAACCTTTTAATAAATATTTATGTTATATTTTTCCGAATGTAATAATGACATATCAATGGGCTTACGCTCAATCAAAATTCCTCAAGTCGTTACAAAATGGAAATTAACATGAGGCATACAGAATTGATGATATCATACACATCAAGCCTTTCCTTCAACAGAAATCAGTGATTAGTTAACTTTGTTCATCCATAAAGATTATTCAAACATGTACAACTACAAGTAACTCTGACTCTCTACGACTCCACAACCTGGTGGTCTATCATATCGCATCACAAACTTAACCCTCTTGTGTTCAAAAACATGTCTTTTGGTATTTGAATACCCGTTTACATACCGTAGGAAAACAAAAACCGACTCCAACAGTCTTCACTGATCAGTTTAACGACCAACATACGGGATAACCAAACGATGGTATATTACACCATTGATGTAGCAATCAACAATTTACCTTATTGCCAGGGATTCCCCAAAAGAGGATGCATGAACATAATTCCCGACTTTTTTCAGGAATAGTATTAGAATTTTTTATTTTTCAAACTATCACACGATGCCTAACATTAAGAAAAGACAAATAAAAAGTTATTAGATAGACTAATTTAAACATGCATGCATGTCAAAGAAAAAGTTTTCGATTACAAAAAGCAAACTGTATTATGCAACAACCAATAATTAAAGACGCCAAAGAGTATAAAATAGTGACTAATTTTCACGTAAACCTATTGCATTCCCGATGTGCATTTTTTTTCTATAAATAAATATATTAGTGCCAGGGTGCAGAAAATATGCTATACATGGGTGGAACAAAGTGGCCACTAATATTTCAACTCAGTGACTCACACATTACAATATTGCCTTTATTGTTTCATGTGTGATGTGTACACAAATATACCTATATACAGATATTATAAAATCTCATTCTTTTATTATAAATCTTTTTGAATAAATAAATACTTATGCCTATCTTCTATTTGATAACACACATACTTAGTCATAAAATGAGACGTACATTTTAGGTTTTTGAACCATTTTTTTTAATCAAATACTCGGTATAAAACATTGTATAATGATAATAAATTGTGTCGATTGTGAAAGTCCAAAATGGTTACTGTTTATGGTACGGTTTGAAGGGTACGAAGGTGACATTAGGAATCATAGTGCATGAAACCGGGGTAAGTGTAGTGGGTCAAACCAAGAGAATTCAAGTCCAACACCTTTTGCATTTTCAAACTTTATAAGCATTTCAATTTAATACTAGTTGTAGTACAATTTGTGCGATAATAATATTGTTTGTCGTATATGTTGCATGTGAATGTGATTTTATCAAAAGAAAATTAAAAAATTTAGTAACATTGAAAATGATTATTAACAATTCTCATACTTTTCGAAAAATAACTTGTTACAAGTTACAACTAGTGGAAAATAGGGTTTTAGTAGCCACGACAACCTCTTGGACATGGATGGCTTTGCCTGGTTGGCGTCTGTATAGCGATGAGTTCAAACCCTGTGAGTTAGTCGGTTAAAAGGTCAGAATTCATTCGTGGAAAAAATAAGGTTCAATATAGATGGGAAATTTTGTCCGAATTTTGGTCGGTAATTTTCTGATAGATTAGATATTAACGCTCTCGCTCTTAGTGATCGACACCCTACTTACCAACGAAGCTACATCTGACCGGGTACACTGCCCATTAAAGTGTTGTTTTTAGGTATAGTCGACATAAAATAAATAGTAAAACTTGATACATAAAATAACACCTACACAATAACACATCAAGGCCCAACACATAAGCCCATATAAAAAAACAGCAAACTATTAAACATGAGATCCGAAAATGTTAAAAGATTCGAAAAAAAGAAAAAAAAATTACACGCCTCGCAACAACGCGGAGGCACAATCATATAAGGAAAAAAAAAACAACAACTATTAAACATGATACAGAAAAAATAATACCGCACTATTAAAACATGAGACCAAAAAATAACCCGAACAAAAATCTAATAAAAAAACTGACTGCAGATAGTAACGCGGCGGTTGATAGATAATGCCACGCGTAATCCCACAAAGATTATATGTTATAAAAAAACCGTTAGCAAAAAAAAAAAAAACCATTGTAGTAAACATGAACCCAACCACACATGCCATATAAGTAAAAAAAAAACAAACATACTAAACATGAGACCAAAAAAATAAACCCGCACCAAAATATAAAAATAAACAATTAATGCCCGCAACAACGGCGCAAAAAATTTACACGCCCCGCGCAACGCGCGGGTAATCCTGTTGTTATTAACAATTCTAATACTTTCGAAATTAACTTGTTACAGTTACAACTAGTGGAGAAAATAGGTTTTTTAGTAGCACGACAACTCATGGGACATGGTTGGCTTTGTCATGCTGGTTTTGGCGTCTGTATAGCGATGAGTTCAAACCCTGTGAGTTAGTCGGTTAAAAGGTCCGAATTCATTCGTGGAAAAAATAGGGTTCAATATAGATGGGAAATTTTGTCCGAATTTTGGTCGGTAATTTTCTGACCAAATATATCTAGGAAATTTAAGAATCAGCGACAAATATATCTGTGGGTAATGAGATACAAAATGATGAAATTTTGAAAAGCAATGGGGCTACGCTTTAGCGACCTTTTATTGATGGAAAGTTAGCTAAGCTACATGTAACTGATATATTTAGAATTGAATAAAATGATACTTCATGCATAACATTCTTATCCCCTCTGTGCAACGCTGATACATATAGCTCGTTGAACAAGGAGTGCATTCACTCTACTAACAAATAGCCTCGGAGCCCAAAGAGCATACACTAGCCATCAAAGCTTCAGACACAAAACTCGGATTGTACCTACACTGGGGCGGTCCTAAGGGTTTTGGAGATTCACGAGAACCCCGTGGATTTTCCTACCTTAGTGTAAATTTTGCTAAGAATTGTTGATTTTTTTCTGAAATGTTTTTTTTGAAAAGCTAAGATATTATTAAGAACAAAGAAAAGCTCCGAGGAGGAGCAGAGGAACAAAAAAGAAAAGAAAAAACCTTAAGAAAAAGAACACCAATCTAACCAAGGCCAAGAACTATACAACTAACTAGCCGCAATCTAGAATTGATCTCGGATTAAAAATCCATCTGCTCCAATCCTAGGCACGCTTGCATCTAACAGAGATCCACAACTTCAATAACCATTGAATAGAAGGAAACATATCTTCGTTTATGACGTCATATAAGGAGGCAGCCGGAGCAAAACAACATTATTTCACCACTTCTAAATTGTCCAAATGGCACAGAAAAACGCCCATTTAAAATCTTAGAAAGAACCGGACTGATGACATCAAATAACGTATATTTTATAGCATCATTTATCCTATGTAATTAACCCATTTTGTATAATTATTGCAAAGAATTGTTACTTAATCGTTTATATTTGAGAATTGCAGTAAAGTAGTAATTCCGGAAGTACCTTGGTGAATGTTGCAAAAAAGGCACGCTCATTTTAGAGCATAATGAAGAGTTCGAGAGAAAGTCTAATTGATCTACAGGCAGAGGAAAAATAAGCGTAATTATAATAGACCTATACGATCGTATCCAGACTTTGAGAGAATCAAAAGACCCGTATTGCTGACTTTGAAGAATACGGCGTATCCACCACGAGAGTTCGTCTATAATTACTTTTGGTAACGAAAGAAGATCAACTGATTTTACCCAATACGCGTATCCACACTAGAAAGAGTACGGCGGGTATCCGTGCCTAAACTTCACACAAGGAAATTACGAGCATTAAGACCAATCGTGGTATTTCATGAGACCCCAATAGACCGTATTCACAATATAGTAATAAAATATTCTGAGAGATATCAAACGTGGTCCTTACTCCTAGAAATCCCCAATACGCCGTACTCTACATCTGGCTCGATTACGGTTGTATAGACAAGTTTCCTGCCTCTAAAATAGACATCCCTAAACTCAGTTTTAGGTATGCAAGTGAATCCCTAAACCACCAAGTCGACCAAGAGACGAATAAAGGAAGATCAAAGGAAAACTCTTGTAATCTTTACGTAACCGAATACGCGTTCGATTAAGGTTTCTTTATTTTAATCGTTCATATATCAAACCGTGTGTATTTTTACAATGACTATCGGCTGATACCTTTAGGTATCATCCATGGTTACGAAGATCTAATATTTGGTTTGTTTATATTGATTGCTTAATTTATCGTTGATTGTTGATTATGTTTTTATCAGTAATCGGATAACTTGTTTACGGGCATTAAAGTATGCACATATCATTAATAGGTCTAGTCCTACATATTAATGCGCTTTTTCCTCTGAAACTTCCTGTATATGTTTGGGCATAGGCTCTAAGAGTCTGGGATAGCTTCCGTATTGCAACTTTAAGATATCCTAAATTCATAGGTCACAAATATTGACCTATCTTTGACCTTCGATATTGTGAGCTCTTAGTTGAGTTCATACAGGTAACCTTCGTACAACGAGTACGTTCTAATCAGTTGGGGACGGACTAGACAGTGGATACTAGTATATAAAGAGCCGTTGTTTTTTTTTTTAAACAGTTAAGTGGGTTAAAGTCTCCCATGAGCTTAGGGTTTAGTAAGAGCACCATTATTAATCTCCTAATATAGATTATAATCAACAAATGCTTGATTTATGCGGATGCGTCAAATTGTGACAGGATTAGCGTGTCTAGGTCTTAGAAAGAAGTACCGCCTAAGTCTAAGAATGATATTCCCCTTCGAGATAAGACATTCATTTCACTAATAAACAACTATGCGTTTTATCGGATTATTCATCGTTGATACGTTTTCCTTTATAGTAGTTCTCGACCCGCTTCTCTATCGTTTGTTTGTCTTTCTTGTGGGTGTTTTATTGCTTTATTGTCATCAACACTTGGGGTTAGATAAACAAATTCATTGCCCAGGTCTCCTAGGCTTGTGTGTGAAACCCCCTTTTTTTTGCACTTAGAGTTTTAGGATTTAATGAGATAATACAATATGATAGATTAGATAATTTACGCTTCTGCTCTTTGGTGATGACACACCTTTCTTCACCAACGAAGCTACATTCGGACGGGTACTTCTGCCCATCATTTAAAGTGTTGTTTTTAGGTATAGTCGACATAAAATAAATAGTAAAACTTGATACATAAAATAACACCTACACAACGACACATCACGGACTATTGAGAATCTCAACATTGGACAAGAATATATCTAAAATGGAGAGGGATGGGAAAATAGCCAGAAGGGGGAGACTCCACCATGCCGAAATCTTGTGCCAAATAATAGAGACACGCGGACAAGAGATGAGGCAGTGAGCCACAGACTCGTCATCCACCTCGCAAAAAGGGAAAACCTTAGAAGCGATATCAATACCTCTAGAAACCAAGTTTAGCCTAGTAGGTTGCCAATTGATGAGGCCCTCCACACACATATATTAACTTTTCTCGGAAGCCAAGCGTTCCACTCGTCATGGTAACCAACGCAATTATTTGCAAGCAACTTATCTTGAATAGAAACGGATAGGTTACTGACTTTAAAGGTACTAGAGGGGTCACCTTTCTAGACCCATTTATCAATACCATAAGAAAGGGAACTATTACCAATACTCAAAACAAGAGCAGCAAGATCATTCCATGAAGAGGAATTTTCCAGGCCCAACGACCACACCAATTATTATTTTCTAAAACCCACATGCCACTAACTTTGCAATCCTGGAACATATCAAGGGCATAAAGTCTAGGGAACCTATCCATTAACCGAATACCACCTAAACACCAAGAATCTTTCCAGAAGAAAACGTTTGATCCACTTAAAATTTTAAAAAGAAAGAATATTTGAAAGAGTCATCAATACTTTCAATCTTAGAGATGGCCTTGATGATACCATGCCAGACACCATACCCACCTGTACTAGAAGCCAAAGAGGAAATACCCCCATCACCACCATAAAAACAACAATCACTTGCCTTCACAGAGCATCATTCTCCACTAAAAATTGCCATTTCTATTTTCTAGGTCAAGATTTTTGACACGAAGACTACCCACCCCAAGACCATCATATTTGGGGCTAACCAGTATACTATCCCATTTAACCCAGTTAATGCCGCTATGATCCTCTTTACCACCCCAAAAGAATCGACGACGAAACGATATAAGGGTTAATAACTTTTAACGGGGCGTTTGAAAGAGAAAGTAAACATGGATACTTCCAAGGACAGGGTGAGCCGACCACCAATGGAGAGAGACTTATCTTTCTAACCCGAAAGCCTATTATGAACTCTATCAATCACAACATCCCATATGTCGTAAAAATGCATATTTTTTCCTACCGGGAGACCAAGGTACATAAAAGGCAAAGAGTCATGAGAGCAAGTTATAGAAGATGCAACCGCTTCAACCTCCTACAAATCAACTCCAAGTTTGAAAAGCCTACTTTTCGAGAGGTTAACCTTGAGACCCGAAGCTTCCTCAAAACACTAAAGAATAAGGATAAGGTTCCTCGCATTAGAACCTGACCATTTACCAAAGAAGAGGGCTTCATCCGCGTATTACAAGAGCGATATGTAAGAACCTCCCCCCAGCAAGACTCACACCATTGAAAATCCCTTTATTACAAGCCTCAATGATGGGCACTCGAAGAGCCATAACGATAGGGAGAAAAAGGAAAGGGGATAACTAAGTCACCTTGATGAAGACCCCTTTCCATATCAAACTCCTTCTAAGGGGACACATTGATTAAGATTGAAATGGACGCGGATGCGAGACACGACATAATCCAACGCCTCCATTTAGCCCCAAAACCCATCTGAACCATGACATCAAGAAGAAAATTCTAATAGACACTATCAAATGCCTTCCCAAAATTAAGTTTGAAAAGTAGGAGCTTAAGGTCTTCCAGCTTAGCCATGTGAATGACATCATTCGCGATCAAGCAAGCATCGAGAATTTGTCTTCTTGATAAAAGAACCGTTTGGTTTGGCCCAATGATAGAAGAGATAACCTTAGCTAAACGAGAGGCAATGATTTCAGAAATCACCTTATAAACGCACCCAGTCAAGCTAATGGGCCGATAGTCTAAGAAGCCAAGAGGGTTGGACACCATAAGGTTTAAGACAATAAATGACGGTTACACCCCATAGTAAAAGAACCAGCCGACTCAAAATATTTGATACAAGAGAAAAACTCATTTAAGATTATCTTAGAAAGCTTTGATGAAGTTAAAATTAAACCCATCTTGACCTAGAGATTTTGACCCCGAGCAACTCCACACATCATATTTACCTCATCCATGGATATTTCAGATTCAAGAAAGACCGCATTTAAAGTGGAAAGATTACGAAATAGAGGGATGCGAAACCAAGGTATGGGCTCGGTACGCTCTTTAAACTTGTTAGAGAAATGATCTAGAGCCGCATTTTTTATAAGAGCGAGATTATAACACCAGGACCCATCAACATTCATACCTTTAATAGTGAAGTTAGCGAACTTGTTTCTAAGCAAGGAATGGAAGAACCGAGAGTTCTCATCACCTTCAACCACCTATTTAACTATACTTTTTTACTTTATGTCATCCTTGTCCAATTGCTCCAATACTTGAAGATCCATATGTCATTTCTCATGCTTTACCCGATCATAGTTAAAAAGTTGACCAACCTCGGCTTTTAGGTCCTAATTTTCAAGGGAACAAATGAGACGCTCTTTAGACTCGCGTTGGGAAGCAAGAAAATTAGAAACCCACCCCTTTAAGTCTAGCCTTAAATGTTTGATTTTGTTCTTAAGACTGAGATCTAGGGAGAGGGCAAAGAGACTAGCCAAATAAGATTGGGAGATGGCATATACGAGCTCACTATCCTCTAGCCACTTATCAAAAAACTTAAAGGATTTTGAGCCATAATTTGGAAGACCAACCTTTAGCAGGAGGGGACAGTGGTCGGAAAAAGACTGACTACGAACAGTAACATACGCTTCTTTCCAGGATTTGAAAAAATTATGTGAAACCAAAAACCTATCGAGCTTACTCAGCTTAGAACCTGATTTGTCAAACCTCGTAAAACGACGACCTCCAAGCTAAAAATCAAAGTGACCCACACGAGCTAGGAAATCATTAACAACATTCCCTTCATGAGCATTATATAACAAACCTGCTTGTTCCTCCTGAGATCTAACCACATTAAAGTCGACAAAGATGACCCATATCACATCCTTAGAACTAATGAGATTCTTCAAGAAATCCATAGAGTCTCTTTATCAACACTAGATTGAAGGCCATAAACATTAAGCATGGCCACCTTCTACGAAGTCCCCACCCAAGATCCAAACGCACAAAGAAAATTATGGCAAGTGACCTAATCATCCAAAACAAAAACCGTAGGATCCCACATAGTGAGCAGACCACCAAAAGCACCAGCAGGACCACCATAAATAAAACCAACATTAGGACGAGACCAAAGCGAGTTGACTAAAAAATGATCAATCGACTCAACTTTCATTTCCTGTATACCAAGAAACATCGGTCTCTCAGAGCTAATAAGATCCCTAACCCAATTCTTCTTGCAATCAAGACCTAACCTATTAATATTTAACGAAATGTCTATCATTAAAAACAACATAAAACACCATGAATACCAAGAGAAGCAAACAGATGAACATGACTTCGGCTGATTCCCATCATTTACCATAGGCTTGAAGACATACCTAATCTCCTTTCCAATGTTCATCATAGATTTCATGTCGTCGAGGATAGTAGGGCTAACATCGGGGCATATCAAAGAGGAATGATAATAACCACCTACCACCAATTTATTCTTCTTATGTTTGTACCCCTTATTGGTTGCTTGAGTTTTGGGGTTAATAGCTTCCTCGTTAGATAATCTTTGGAAAGTAGATACAAGATCATCTAGTTCATAGTCATTCACATTAGTTCCTTGTTGACTTCATTATTGTTTTCAATAACCAAATTAGCGTAACTTTTTTATTCATCTATAATTTTTAATATTCCGTGTTTTTGTAGGCTAAAAACGAGATAACACAAATCGACCATGTTGATTCACACGAATACCAGGATTAATTCTTCAAACAATCGTTGATTCAAACGAATCTCGATCATTAGGAGATTCTTAGCAAAAACCGCTAAGAATAGATTGATTAAAGCAAAGCTTTATTATCAATATCAAACATTAACTATATCTTCTACATCATACCCTTGCATATCCTTTTATAGGAGAAGGAGTGCATACATGTTAGCCTTCTAAGGCGATGTGGGATATAAGATAAATATAAATGTAAACTACGAAACAAGTTATGCAACTTTGAATAAAGGCTTTTTCTTTACACGGTCTTGTGCCTCTAGAAACAAAAGGGCCCGTTCTTCAACACTTGGGCCTGCATTATTCCCCCCTGGGTAGACAAAATTCATCCTTGAATTCCCAACAAGATTATCATCAGATGAATCACCGTGATAAGGCAACAAGTGTTTCACATTAAAGACACCAGAACATCGAATATGGCTTGGTAACTTCAAACAGTAAGCATTGGAGTAAATTTTCTCGGTAAGTTCCAGCGGGCCAATCTCCTTAGATGATAATTTATTATACTCACCAATCGGGAAATGGTCCTTAGTTAAAACAGCCACACAAAGTCACCCACTTCAAAATCCACCTGTCGCCGCCTTTGATCCGCATCTTGCTTGTACTTGGAGTTGGCTCGAACTAAGTTGTCATGAACAGCTTTATGAACTTCATGCAACCCTTCAACAAAATTCTACACTTTCTTGGGAACCGAATCAGAAACAACATACCCCCAAAAAAACCTTAGAGGTCATGAATACATATTTCTTCGTGGTTGTATAAAAATTATCCTTACGAAGCAAGGTCAAGACCTGCCTCACATGGGTGACATGCTCATTGAAAGAAGCACTATAAATGAGAATATCATCAAAATAAACAACCACAAACTTCCCAATAAAAGGCATAAGCAATTGATTCATCACACGCATAAATGTGTTAGGTTGGCGATTGATAAACTAAAAGGCATCACCAAGCCATTCAATACAACCCTTCACGCGTCTTGAAGGCAATCTTCCATTTTATCACTCGGTCTAAGACGAATATGGTAAATACCCACTTCTTCAAATCCTAACTATCGTGAAATAGTAGCACCAGCTAATCTGGTCCCAATGCAAATCATCAACAGCAGGAAGTAGGAATACTTGTACCTCACATAATCTTTTGATAAGCCCGAACTATCAACACACATACGCTATGATGTTCCATCCTTCTTTGGAGTCAATAGGACAAAGAGCAACACAATAGGCCCAATGCTTTCCGTAACACAGCGAACGTGCCATAGAAAACTAATTCCTCAACCCTGCCTACACACAACTCCTCATTCTCTCTGGCTCAGTCTATAATGTGTCATGTTAGGCAATGACAGAACCCAGCTCCAAAACAATATGGTGCTGATGTCACGCAAAGGTGGCAATCCCATCATGCAATTCATCAGGGAAAACATCAAAAATTCCTCAAGTAAAGGAATTATAGCCTCGGGGTTCTCGCAACCTTTCAGGCCACTTCCTTCTCAATTAGCACAAACACATCATCTCTACCACAATCTCTTCTTCAATTAATCATCATCGTAAACTAGGTTCTTTAAAATCGTCATCCGCCACACCATACATCTCCCCATTCAACCAGTGTCAGCAATTAGGTGTTCATCATGTATGATGTCATCAAAAGATGAACCGTCACCTCAAAGGGAACGGTTTTTCTACATCTTCGCCTTCAACTTCTCCAACCGTTACGATCCGCTACATCTTCTTGTATTCAACATGTCAAGCATTCAATCAGCCAAGTATCAACAAACTTGATCTAATCACAATCCTCATTCATGCCATAAACCTTGCTCAAATTCCTTGTTCATAAGACATCTTTAATATTCTGTTTCTCCTAGAGACATCTTAATCGGAACTTCGGCTCTTGATACCTAACTGAGGTATGGCTAAAAACAAGATAACACAATCCATCCTGTTAATTCACTCGGAATAATAGGAATGATTCTTCCAACAATCTTTGATTTTCAAACGAATATCGATTATTAAGAAGAGATTCTAAACAAAAACCACCAATCATATGTTGATTATAGCAAAGCTTTAATATCAATATCAAAACTTAACATTGATGTTGCTTTAGAGCATACATATTAAAATACACCATTGATTCTCAATTTGGGCTAACATGTAGACATATCAACATATCGGTTTAGCCGAAACACGGCTTGAAAGGCAACACCATTGATTCTCACGTTGCTTAATGTGTATCGCGTTTTGAGGCGACAACGGTGGTAACAGTCATAAACGTATTTTTGTTTTGATACGCATAATTGGTGTATGAACGGAAATTAAAAGAAGAGATGGCGATACTATCCAGCGGCACGATTTCTTCTTTCCATTCTCGGTGCAACACAGGTACAACATATCGAAACACAAATTTGTTTATGCCTGTTACCGTCGCTGCCACGTCATTATTGAATAACCATGACGAAAAGAATTCTGTAACTAGCTTAGATAAGAGCTTGTGTATGTTTGTCATGGCTGCACACCTAATAGTAGGGGTGTGCACGGTTCGGTTTGAGTCGGTTTTTGGCTAAAACCGAAACCGAACCGAAATATTTGGTTTTTATTAAACCAAAAATCAAAACCGCTCGGTTTTTGGCGGTTCGGTTTTTTGGTTTTTCGGTTTTTTTGGTTCAAATTCAATAATTATACACATATAAATGAGACACACACACATGAATGTGAAAATACACATAGTATGATCATTTGTCATATATGTAACGATATATTGTCAAGTAAACACACGTACATGACAAACACATATATAAATATTAGGATATATATATTATAATTACACCATAAAATAAATATTTATTTAAAAATTATATTTATTATTTATTTATTTATATTATATTAATTAGATATTATTATAAAACTGGTTCGGTTCGGTTCGGTTTTTACGATTCGGTTTTTGAATGAAGACCGAAACTAAACCGAAATTTTTCTGTTTTGAAAAAGTAAAAAACCGAACCATCGGTTTCTAGTTTCGGTCGGGTTTTTTATTCGATTTTTTCGGTTTTCGGTTCGGTTTCGGTTTTTTCTGCTCACCCCTACAAAATAGTGACTCATTACAACCTCTAGGTCTAGGCTCTATATGTATCGTGTAATTTCAATTAACTTAACTCACGTGTCATGTCTAACTAATGATGAATTTATATTATTGTGTCATAAATTTAGGTGATAGGGAAATGAGAATGTCGATGTTTTGAGAAGGTTTAGGTTGTCAAGAATGTAGATTTTTCGCTTTCAACTAAAGGGATACTCTCTTTAGCATTTAAGGCAACATTCGACCCCAATCGTGTTAACTCAATCTATATTTATGTGATACATAAAGGTGATATTGATGAGAGATTCATGCGATCCAAAATGATCATATCGCGGCTGATTATCTTGTAAAAAACCCATATCATATGCTACTTTAGCAACTATATATATACAACAACAACATCCAATCACATTGGGGTGTATGAAAGATATGATGTAGACAATCATACACATATCCGAATGTGTATAAAGTTAGAGAGACTCCTTCACTACTTTAACAACTAGGCTTAGATATATATGAGTCAACGTGTTAGGATGAGCTAGCATACCAGACTTTCATTGTGTTGCACTAGAATAGTTTGGTTGAGTAACTAATAAGATACGACCCCTTTTAGTCAATCGAGTATGTGATAAAACAAATCCGAGATTTAGACTTATTCTAGACGTCTATACATAAAAAAATATTGTATCTTTATAATCATGTCTTTTATCTTTCTAGAGTTTTGATATGAATAAAGGATGTTAAAATGTAGATATATATGATTGTCTTTGATCTATAGTCATTGTCGATTATTTGGTCAAGTGATTGATTGATAAAGGTTTCCACCATCTACCAAAAAGGGTGAATTGAAATCACTTAGGATCTAAGCATGTCTTGAATAATATGGCTTACTCAACTTTGTAGTAAACGCGTTGGCATTTTGCTCGCATATTGCGGCGGAGCTAACCTAACGTCGAAAGATATTTAGCTTCCATAATAGTGTGTTTTCGGTATTTTGGTATGTTTTTACAATATATATAGTATAGATTTACCATTTGGGCCGACCACATAGGCTAAAAGGAGCCTGGCCAAATTTTTTTGATATTTTTTATAAAATCATGCGTATTTCAGAGGCATTGCAATATTGGGCTCGTTTTGTTCGCAATTCGAAGATCTTTCCGCGGGTATTTTTTGATCTGAGTGAATCGGTAAATATGTGTTATATACTTGATAAATAAAGTTTATTATATAAAAAGAGTTAATTTCATAATTCGTCCCTAATGTTTGTCGAGTATAACGGATTTAGTCCCTCCGAAACTTTTTTAACGGATCCA
>BQNB010056864.1:24781-38475 GCA_026074375.1 Tanacetum coccineum
GGGAATACGAGCAAATCCTAAAAAGACGAGAGCTATATCAGATCTTCAATCTCCTAAAACATTGAAAGAGATGCAAAGCCTCAGCGGGAAACTAGCTTCCTTAAATCGTTTCTTGGCCAAATCAGCCGAAAGGGCCCTCCCTTTCTTCAACACACTCAAAAATATAACAAAGGAGAACAAGCACGAATACCGATGGACCACGGAGGCGGAGGAAGCTTTTCAGCAGATGAAGAGACTGATCATGTCGCTTCCGTCGCTGACACCACCTTTCCCGGAAGAGACCTTGTACGCATACCTAGCGGTATCTGGGGAGGCGGTCTCTGCAGTGCTCTTGACAGACCGGAATGGAAGGCAATGTCCCGTACAGTATGTGAGCAGAACACTAAACGAGGCAGAGAGGAACTACTCCCCGTTGGAAAAATTAGCTCTTTCATTGATTAACATGACAAGGAGGCTAAGGAGATACTTTGAAGCTCATCCGGTAAAGGTCATCACGGATCAGCCAATCAAAAACATACTCAGTAGGACAGAAGCTTCATACCGCGGAATGCAGTAAAGGGTCAAGTCCTAGCAGATTTCCTTTCTGACGCCCCAGATGGAGAAAGGGAAGATGAATATTTTCGGAGTCCGGAGGTCTCTTCGGGGATCGACGACACAGAGGCATGGACCCTTTACACTGATGGGGCGGCCAGTTCGAAAGGCTCAGGAGCCGGTCTTATTTTAACTGGACCTAGTGGAGTGGAATATGCTTATGCCCTCCGGTTAACATTTGCCAGCACAAAAAACGAGGCAGAATATAAGGCTCTCCTAGCAGGGCTACGTATAGCGCAAATTGATGAATGTCCTACGGATAGAGGTTAAGGTAGATTCCAAGCTTGTGGCCAGCCAGGTTAATGGAACGATGAAGCTAGCAAGGTCAATGATTCAAATACCTACCAAAGCTAGAAAGTAATCCTGAATCTAAGACCTTCTCCTTGAAAATCATACCCAAGAGGAAACAATCAGAAGCTAAACGTATTGGGCGAACAAGCTACCGTGCCCGATTCAACCTCTACAAGAAATAATTGGCGAGGTCCCATGGAGTAAGCGGTCAACAGAGTCCAAGAAGTACAAACTATAAGTAGAGTAGGATGGAAACAATTGGATTACACCTATCATTAATATTTGGAGTGAAGCATAGTACCGGCCATCGGATAAAAATAAGCAATATAATAGTCTCTGCGTGCCAAGATAGGCCAATATACAATGGAGTCAGGAGTCTTATTCAAAAAGGGGTATTTGATCCCCATGTTGCAGTGTGTAGGACCTCTTCAGGCAAATTATGTCATTCGGGAAATTCACATTGATCTTTCGGAATGCATGTGGTGTCCAAAGCGCGGTAGTAAGGAAGGGCAATGAGAATAGAGGTATTTATTGGCCCACCATGCATGCAGTAACGCAAAACAGAGTAGATAAGTGTGACTCATGTCAGATTCACTCCCCGATACCAAGACTTCCGAAAACATTCATGACTTCCATCATGGCCCTGTGGCCTTTCTATCAGTAGGGAATTGACATACTTGGTCCGTTAACTCCGGCCAGAGGAGGAGCTAAGTTTGTAATTGTGGCCATTGATTACTTCACCAAGTGGGTTAGAGGCAAAGCCGCTGGTCAAGATAACTGGCAAGGAGATAATCCTGAGTTCGTGTGGATCAACATCATATGCTTATATGGTCTCCCAAGAATCAATTGTCACGGACAATGGGGCACAACTTGTAAGTCGACCCCTTCCAAAAGTTGGAGTTAGCAAGGTTGTGAGATTCAATATATGAATACAGTGGTAGCTCATCCACAGGCTAACGGTTAAGTCGAAAGGGGCAAACCGATAGCTATGGAAGAATCAAAACCAGGTTAGGAGTGTGGATAAAGGCCAGGATGGGTAGACGAATTGCCGAATGTATTATGGGCCCACCGCACTTCAATCAAGCAAAGCAACGCGAGACCCCCTTCAGCCTGACCTACGTGAGTGAAGCGGTTATTCCGGCAGAAATAGGCATGCCGTCCTACCGAACGTTGATGATTAGGGAGAGTTCAAGGAAGAAGAGCACAGATTGACACCTGTCTAACTGCATGAACGAAGGGAAGCAAGCCGCCAAAACATACGAGAACCAGAATACAAGTAAAAAATGGAACATACTAACAACAAGAAAGTAACCCCAGCGGGATTAGGCCATGAGATGTTTGTGTATCGAAGGAATGAGCAAGCAAAGTGGAGGATCAAGGGAAGCTGGGTCCTAAGTGGGAAGGCCCATACAGGGTTACAGAAGCGTTCGAGAATGGCTCTTATAAGTTGCAAACAATAGAGGAAAAGATAGTCCCTCGGACTTGGCACCCGATCAACTTACGCAAATGCTATTTGTAGGTTTTATTATTTTATGAGTTCTTTATCTCTACACGATATTATTTAACTAATTGAAATGTGATAGCTCGTAACACCAAATTTCAATGGTGAGGAGCAATTATCCGATGGAATGAACTGTTATTAACCTCCAGAGAAGATAATGGTAAAGCTCCCACAGACAACTAAGTCACAGGGACTAATGAACCATTCTGAATGGCCTAGCCCCTCCAGATATGGAAAACCCAGACCAACTAAGTCAAAGGGACTACTAAACCATTCCGAAGGGCCTAGCCCCCACCGTATACTGGAAAACCACAGACAACTAGTCACAGGGACTAATAAACCATTCCAAAGGGCTAGCCCTCCGGATATGAAAAACCCACAGGACAACTAAAGTCCCAGGGCCATAAAAAACCATTCCGATAGGGCCTAGCCCCTTCCGGATATGAAAACCCACAGACAACTAAGTCACAGGGACTAATAAACCATTCCGAAGGGCCTAGTCCATCCGGATATGGTAAACCCACAGACAACTAAGTCATAGGGACTAATAAATCATACCAAAGCGCTTAGCCCCTTC
Source organism: Tanacetum coccineum (assembly GCA_026074375.1). Classification (NCBI taxonomy): domain Eukaryota; kingdom Viridiplantae; phylum Streptophyta; class Magnoliopsida; order Asterales; family Asteraceae; genus Tanacetum; species Tanacetum coccineum. The sequence continues at coordinate 27,742 of BQNB010056864.1, forward strand.
GGACATAATAAATCCAGACCGTCACCGAGGACTGTCTGAATACAGCGAAGGGTTTAGTCCGCCGAACTAAAAGGAACAAAAACAAGCAGATAATGATATAATCAAAAATAAAATCCTGAGTTACCATAGAATTGCCAAGAGATCACGGATAAAAATAAGGCATACTAGGTAAGGGGAAGCACAGCAAGACAAGGCACAACAAAAAATATGTAAAGCACAATAGGAGAAAGTTCGCAACAGACTTTCGACAAAGTAACACAAGTGCACCTACTTATTACATATATGTCCACACAGAAATATCTATTACACATTAGCCCCTTGGGGGCACAGATTTAGAACTATCAGGAGCTTGGGAGGATGGATTAACTTTTGTCGGGGCGTCTTGGGGAGGAGGAGCAGGATACATCTTCAGGAGCTCCTGGACGGTCCGACGAGGAAGACCAAAAATCTTTTCCTACGAAAGGATAGGTCTTGTAAAAAGCTTGTCATACACCTACAATCATCCTTGAAACTTAGTGAGGATCAAAACCTTGGACCTCCCTCAATACATCCATAAGATCCTCCTCAGACCGTTTCACAGCTAAGCCTTTGGCCCACCCGGCCTGAATGGCTAAGTTAAAAGGAATAGACAAGCTCTCCTTGTACTCATGGCTGTTCAAAAGACGCCTGACAACTGTGGGAAGGAGCTTCCCAATGGAATCAGTTTTTTCTTTTTCAAGGTACCCAAGCTTAGACACAAGCCTCTCATTCTCAACAGCCCTCTCGTTGGATACCCGATCGGAAAAGACCAAAGCGGAATCTTTCCTAGCAAGTTCAGCTTCCAATTTCTTTAATGTGAGAGGCCTTGATCATCATTAACAACCCTTAACCATCCCTCTCCCCTCAGCATCAATCAGCCTCAACATCACCGCGCAACCAGCAGTTTCTCCTCGGACTTGCTGATATCAGTTTGGACAAAGATAGTTGTATCAATTAGACACATGGGAAAAGTCAGTCCGAGTGCCTCCACAAGTGCCTAGATTACACTCTGTCACATCTTTCTTTCAGGTCTAGATGGTCATCAAAATAGCTTCAAATCGAAGGAGACATCAGATTGAGCCATGGCCCCCTTGAGCAATACCCCCACTAAAACCAAGCCCATTCCATGGCATGTTATTAGTCTAAAGCATTCATCTCCTCTCTAACAGCAGGAGGGGCCAAATGTGTCAATAATTCCCTGCATTCCTCAGGAGTGTCCACTCGGATCTTCTTCAGGATGTTCCATTCGTGAATCTGTAAAACCAGAAAACAGGACGGGAGGACGGTCAGCTTCATCAGCATGACTCCTAACAAATGAAACCAAGTTTAGGAAAATACACATGATATACAAAAAAAAAGAAACCCCAAAGGGTATACAAACATACCCAGCAAGGTCGAACGGACCACTGAACAAGGTCTTTGACAACTGTCTTCTCAAGGATTTCCGGCAGGAAACGGGAGTCTCAGTCAGTCCGTTCTCATCGGCAGGATAGTCCAATCGTCTCACCCGTGTTCCTCAACCGACTCATCGACGCTACTCGTCCATATCGGCAGCAATAATTATGAATGGAGGTGTTAGCAGAATTCGTTATGCGACGCTGACAATGTTTCGTTTTTCTCGAGACTCGGCAGTCCCCGCATCGCCAACATCATTATATGAGCAAGAGAGGATGGTGCCACATTTTCGAAGAAGACTCGCGGAAGAAGGCCACCTCAGTAAGAATCCTCCTGCCTCAGATCATCGGATAGCAAATAACCTTTACAAACCTCTTTTGGCTTCCCCCTTCGAAACCACCTTCACTCCACCCACAACAGCATCCTTTTTCCTTTCGGCTCGCTTCTTAGCGGCCGCACGGGCTTTCCTTTCCCTAATAGCAACAATTTTGGGATCGGGAATTTCCACTTCTTTCAACCTAGCAGTCTTTTCCGGAAGAGATTGGTTTACAGGTAAAGGGCTGGTGGTACGTTGGGTAATAACATCCCGAGCAGAAAGGGCATCACCCTGCTCAATGGTAGCACCATCCAGAAAGGGAAATCGTAGATACTCAGACATCGTGACAACTGCAAAGTGAGAAGCAATTCAGAAAAAGAAAAAGCATACCCTCCAACAAGAGAAAAGGAAGGGGCCATAAATAAATAATAATGGGTCATTACCGTTTCCCTCGGTATCTTTGAAAATTGGAAGAAATCCAGAGAACTCCCAAGTGGTAGCCAACCCAGCATGAAAAAGTAATCCGGAAGGCACGGGTCTAATATCGATGCTTTGATTGGTCAATGTCACAACATCAGAGGCATGGAAGCCATCGGTAGGAAGAGGATCGTGTATGTCGGAATCGTGATGCCTCCAAGCCATAGCCTGAGGAATAGCTCTTCGATCCAGAAAGAAAAACCTTTTCTTCCACCCTTTCAAACCAGAAAAGGTCTCGTTTAAAATCTTCCCACCGGATCCCGGACCAACCCTTTTCTCAAAAGTAAACCAATCCCCTTGTTTGCCGATTTTATAAAACACTCGGAACAAGTTCACCGAAAGGACGATATGAAGACTCCGACAATATAGCTCGAACAGGGTCAGCCGAGTCAACCATATAGGTAACTCACTGAGAGAATGTGCACAACTGAATGGTCCAAGCACAGCCAAAAGAAGGGTGGAAAATGGCACCCTAACCCAGAAAACTCAAAATATTGTTCGTAAAGACCTATAAAGTCATCCGTTAACTTATCCATAGTCCATTCGGCAGTAAGGGGGCTACCGGATGTCAAATCCTAGAGTAAAGTTATGCTTGAAAGACCAAAGAAGCCTTTACATCCTTGGCAGTCATGGTAGACGAGTAGGAATGCATGTCAGACTTAACAGGCGGGACGACCTCCACGTTTTGATCCTCTTCGGACATTTTCAAAGATACCGGAGGGACAAATTATCAAAAATACAAAAGAAGGAGTATATAACCATTGAAAACGCGAAGAGCAAAAAGAAGAAGAGACTTCGGCTCAAGATTTTACACAAACGCATTATAAAGAACGGTGGCTATTTAAATGCAAACATTGGACTTTAGGTCCATTGCAACATGTCCACCACAGCTGGCAAGGCCCAATCTTGACCCTCTGTTGCAAGGCGCGCGCCACGCGTACGTCCTAGATGAAAGGGGACGAAAGCAAGTAATGAGTTTTAACCCACTGTAATTATGGGTTTTGTCCTATATTCATCAAGGAAGGCGTTCCAAAAAAAACAAAAAAGGAGATGAAAACGGAGAGGACGAAAGCAAGAGCAGTGATTCCGGCCCCTTTCAACTGAGCACTTAAGTATCACTCTAATAGTTTGTGACTATTAAAGTCATACTGGGGGGGACATGTCCGCGTATATACCGGGCGGGCCCTATATCCGGACGGGTCATACGGGTCCGGACGGGCGCACTACATCAACCCGAAAGGAGACAAAACATTAGACTCGATAAAGAAGGACAACTCTTCAAACTGTTGGATAATAACAAGTACCTGTGCAACATCACTATCCCGGGAATTAAGGAGCGATGTCTCCAAGGAGTACCGACACCCAAGGCAAAGGCTAGGCATAGGTCGTCACTCCTTTCATTCCAAGGCGTCAAACCAGTATTTCCAAACAGTACTTCAAGTAGTATAAATACTCAAGCATTTACTACTTGAGGAGCACAGTTCGCACACACACATTTATCACTCATAGCCCCTTCGGCTCTTGCAAAAGTACTTACTTTCACGCCCGAGCTTGGTCCTGGGTCAACACCCTGGCGAGCCTAACGGTTTTTCTGTCTACTTTCATGATGCGTAGGTGTTACTCGTTTAGAAGCGGGGGAACTCTCCTATTTCTCAGAATGTAATTACTTAAACAGTATTCATCATCCATTTTTGTTTCATCAATGTTCCCACAAGCTTATTCGACCAAACAACTCCCTTGATGCAAAAAAATTGCAGTTTTCCATTTTTAAGAGGTTCAACCTCATTCATCGTTATCTAAATTAGCCTGGATATCAATCTTTTTCTCAGTTTTTTTCCATTTGTTATAGTTTGTTTTGTTTGGAAATTCTCATCATCATCCACCAACACAAGCTTACCATCCAGAATCTGTTTTTTAATTACATTAATCCTTTCTACTAGAGGGGTAGAACATTGCTCCCTCTCTTGCATACCAGAGGAGTTAACCTACTACCCCCGTGCAACTCCTCAATAATCTAGTTATCAACATTTAAAACTTCAAAAGAGTTACTAATAGAAAATGAACAATTACCTTTATTGCTTGGTGACTATTTATTCGAAGCCTTATTCGTACCAGCATAAGAAGTTGTCCATGCAGTCGATTGCTTAGCTTTAGGCTGATACTGAGTTTTTAGCTTCACCGAAACCGATTTGAAGTGTTTTTTGTCTCCATTATTCCCACTTGATTTCCTACATTTCACTTTAATAAACTCTTCATCATCACCCCCTGCCCTTATTCATTCGATTCTCTACTCGCTTAGGAGAAGCTTTTGGACAATCATTAGGAGAGTGACCAAATATCACGCATGTATTACAACGAGGAGTTTCCCACTCGTATTCAATATTAATAGTTTCTTTCGTATATCCATTACCTTCAAGGTTAGGAACAACCATCACCAGATTATCACTAAAATCATTACTAGCATTGATTTCAATCAAAACTCTTGCATAACTGCTCCGTCTCTATGATTCCAAACACATGAAGTTAATATATGAATCTAACATCATTGGGGTAGCAATTTTCGTGGGCAATCAGCTTAATCTATCCGATGTTTAAGCAATCACGGGACATTATGTAAAATTGACCCAAACAGAACACGAGACCAATTCTTCTTTCAAAAGGTCACAGAGGTTGACCATTGATTCAGAATGATAGGGAATAACGCAATCATCTAGGACCCCTCACGAAGCACCAAAACTATCCCTCTAAGATAGAACATAAAAAAGAAAAAAAAACATTTCACCAGCGTTACTTTCTTTAAACAATTGATGCGCACAAACCATTCCACAATGGGGGAATGCAAGCCTTTTACCAATTAAAGTAATCATAATGGGAGAATTTTTATTCTATCATTACCCTTCAGAACCGAGCGCCAAGGTTAACCTTCATAATCATCATCATATTGCAATTAGCTTCAAGTTTACGAAGATTAGCCTTAGTCAAATTCATAGGGCTAAGCTTATTTGTGTACTATGAGGAAGTATCGTTCGTACCAGGTTCGTTACAAACTTTTCACTTCCACTCTTAAAAGGGGACGAAGGAACTTCACTATCTACGCTAAAATAGCGGGATCGACCCCCCCCCCCACCCCCCCGACTTAACACATTATGAATACCAGAGAAGGGACCATAGTATTAGAGTTATTTACCAGGAGTAGACCTTTTGTAGAGCAATAGTCGTTCCATTTACATCGTGTACCTCAGAGTAGTCGATCTAGTAGGGATACTTAAGTATAGAATAACTATAATAAGTTTTTTTGAGTAGAAAAGTAGTTATCCAGTATGGTTTTTCGGTATGTTTTCAGTAGTAATTCGATCCATAGGAATAGCAAATGACATCATCCATCTGCGAATCCTTAGATGCCATAGCAGAACCATAATCTTTTTTTCTTTTCTTCTTGTCATTCCCTCCTCCCGAATCCAAAAACCCCACTTTCATCATCAAACCATGTAAATATATTCGAAGTAAAGAATCGAAAGCAACAAGGAACTCTAAAAGCGGCTAGAAAAGAGCCCTGAAAACAAAAAAACCCTAGCAATTTAAAACCTCTAAACTAACGATTGATTAAAATATAAGTTTAGACAGAAGTTTAATCACAAATAAGAACATAATCATTGATCCGAATAGGAGATTAGAGATCGGTTTTGAAAAGACGATTTAGGATTTTTAGTCTCCCAAATCGCTAGAGAAGGGAGGCGTAATTAGGATTATACTAGGTACCAACCGGGGCTAGCTTTAGTGGTATCGTTCCTTCTCCGTAAATGTTCAGTTAACCGATCGTATAAGGTCATTTAAAGATTGATTTAGGTTCCGAAACAAACTCATATGCTATTATATTTGTTGGAAAAGAGCTCATTGCATTAAACCACATTTTTAGAAAGATCAATGACATCAAAAAATAAATGAATCTTGGGTGTTCATACCTATTTATAACTTTTTGCAATAAGGAATACTCAATACTAGGTAACTATATTGTAAAAAATAAATAAAATAATAATACCAAATATTGAATTTGATGAGGAACAATATCGACCAAACTATAAAAGTTGTGAGAGTTGATAGCACCATAAATATACAGCACTGTGTGACACCCAATTCTAACCCAATTATTTCATTTTTTCTGTTAGCTTTTAATAAAGGCAGTAACTAATAATAATGTCCAAAGCAATGCGATTCAATTTAGTTAAGCAACCGCAAATAGCAAAAAACTTTACAATTCATTTTCACGTTTATCTTTTCTTTCTTGTGATTCAATTATTTGCACATTGTTGTCTAGTTCTATATATTTTGTTTCTTTTCAAAATGATGCTTTGTGTGCTGTCACAACAAACACCGAACGTTACTCAAAAGAACGGAACCGATGCATATAGTTGCCGAGTGAGTCACGAGTCATACCTGATTCAAGTTCACAAAATATAAAGTTTACGTACGAAATTGTCGCTACTTTGTGTAGGAAGAAAAAAAAATATAAATGTATTGGTATCACAAAGTAAATGTGCTTTTTGAAACAACATATTCATGCTATGTCTCATAACAACCGTATGAGTTATAAGACTTGGTGTTTGATTTAACATATTAAACTTGTTTTAGTTATAAAAACAAGATCTGAAAAGCATGTTTACTTGCGAAAGAATTTAACTTCAAGAGCAACTTGAGATTAATTAGTTTGACATTCATGATATTAATTAACTGGATATTGTATTTGTTCTATTACTATCCTTTAATAAATGTGTTTTATTGTATCCTACAATAACCAGGAAATGCTGCATTAAATAGTCGGGTCGACCCGACCCGGTTTTTTTATTTACGAAATAGCCCCTCAAATATTTACGAAATACCCGCTCGCACTATGTGTCAAATTACGAAAATCACCCTCATTTTATTTTTTTTATAAAATATTTCTTTCCCCACTAGCCGTCGTTAAGTAACGACCGTTAGTTTAACTTTTTTTTGAATGCATCAAAATAGTGCTTGAAATCGGTCGTTACTTAACGATCGTTATTATTATTTTTTTATTTACAAAAATATACCTTCTTTCACGTCCAACCGAAAACACCGGCCGCTAAACCTCCCGCAGCGGAACGCGGGTAGATTTAGCTTGTTATTCATGTTCATAGAAAAAAAAAAAAAAAAAAAAAGAAGAAAATTTCATTTGTTAAATACATAATCACATCCTTAGCTTAGTTAATAATTTCAATTCTTAAACACATAGAAACATAGTTAGCTTAGTAAATAATTAAATATTGCATAAACACCCCTGAAGTTCTGTTAATACAAATATTCGCATAAAAACGATATTTTATATTTAATGATCTTCGAGTTTCGATAATAACAAATATAATGTCACACTCGAGTTTTGATAATTACAAACATAATGTCATACTACGTAAAAGTTTACTTAAACAAGTTGTTTAGTCGTAAGTTTACTTGCCGACGACAAATCACTTAAGGTATGAATATGACATTATAAAGCGTAGTTAATAATCAAAGAAAAATATTTTTTGTTGCATACAAAATTTATCATTTGCATAAACCATTACTAATCAAATAATTTCAAGTAACATGATTAATTATAAACTAGTTTTATCAATTAATAAGATAAAATAGGATTAACCATAAATGGAAATAATCTTTTCAAATCTAGAAAATCTTTAAATTTCATGTTAAGAAATATTTTCTTTTAGAAGAATCTAATAAATCTGATTTTTAAGTACATAAGAATATTTTATAAACATTTGGGGTTAATCACTAAAATACAAAATAACAGCTATCTGCCTCACACAGATCTACCATAAGCAAAGACGAATTCAGGCTACGGCAGATCCGTAGATCCGTATAGCTGACAGGTTGGCCATATTTTGAATTTCAAAATTACCTATAAGTAGGAACCAAATGTTTTCATTTGCTTAACACTTTTCCATCTTTTCTTTTGCATATTTATTTTCTCTCATACATTCTTTGATCATTATACTTGTTATATAATCCGTTACAAGTGATCCAATTATTCCACTCTTTAGTGAAGAACACAAAGAATACTTCAAGCTTCAAGTGTTATTAGTTTAGTTGAGTCATCACACTTGTGATATTTATTTACTTTCATCTATTTGTCTTGTGTTATCATATGTGTATGATAGGTTAATATTTTAGGCCTTAAAATACGTAGTGTGTTAGATTGGTTCTATCTCAAAGTAGAACTCTGACGACTACGTTGATCGAAAGAGCACTATTGGCATTTGTACGTTCATGGGATGTTGTCTAACATCTTGGTTCTCTAAGAAATAAACGGCCCTTGCTATCTCCACGACCGAAGCCGAATACATTTCCGCCAGGAAGGCGTGTCAACAAGCACTATGGATGAAACAAGCTCTCATCGACTACGACGTACGACTATACGACGTTCCGATAATGTGCGACAATAAAGGCGCCATCGACTTAAGTAAAAATCCCGCCCAACACTCTAGAACTAAACACATAGAAACACGTCACCAATTTCTTCGCCACAACGTCCAAAAGGGCAACATTTCTATCGAGAAAGTTGCATCCGAAGATAACTTAGCCGACATATTAACTAAGCCTTTAAAACGTGAACAATTTAATTATTTAAGATTAAGATTAGGAATAATGGAACATATCCCCGATAATGAATCACCATCCTCCTAAAAATAATCGTAAGCGGAAATTTGATGGAGAAATAATCATTATTTAAAAGATGTTTATTCTCATTACATGTTCCAGTTACAAACTTCGAAACATGAACATAAGATCGAAATTAGAACTTCAATAGATTACGAAAATATTAATAAAATAACCATAGATATTTTCTAAGTCTACATGTTTAGCCACATTTGGTTATTACGTAAAATTTCGAAATCGATTGTAAAGACAAAAAGAAATCACCACTCACACTTGTATTAACGATGTTTTATTACGTCTAAATGTTAAAAATGTTTGTGTTATTAGCAATGGTCAAAATTACATGCTAAAAGTTAACACACTCCTAGTAGGATCGCCCATGTTGAAATTTCATCGGGAAATTCACGACAACTCCAACTAAATGCTCAAAACTTGAACGTCGACTCTGAAAATTTAAAGATAACATATAACATATATAAGCCATTCCAATTGCTAAAACGATAACACACACACACACACACACACACACACACACATATATATATATATATATATATATATATATATATATATATATAAGGTATGGTTATTGTAAGAAGTAAGTATGGATAAAAAATATACGAAGGCACATAGACCATTAGATTGTATCATTTAAGATTTGATGTGTGTATGAGATCATTTTGGGTAAAAAATGTAAATATGCAACTCATAAAAAGACTAGATTTATCATTGCATGTAACCATAAGGGTACCAAAGTCATTTGAAAATCGTCCATTAATACCCACATTAGCAATTTGTAGCTGCCAATTAATTGGCGAACCAAATTATACTATATATTTAAAGCTTAAGATCGTTGCCCCGAGGCAACATTAAATGCAATCCCATAAATGCGTTGTGCCATAAATGTACTTGCTATATCCGACCCGAAGAGCTGTAAACCGGATTAAACATTTAATGCAACCCGACTAGAATTATACCCGATCCAAGACCCAATCATCTCCCTCTCCGTCTGTCTCTTATTATACCCGATCCACATATGTGTCCTCATTACACAATATCTACCTCCACCTGGACTCCACTATCTATTTCTTCTCAAAACTTCATCACACACGCTCTTTTTACCAGATCCTCTATTTTCTTCCAAAGGCTTTTCTTCAAGATCTCAAAATATAACACATTCATTTTCTAAGATTCTTAAAAACACAAACAAATCAGAACATATCTAGAAAGGTTTTAAACCATTATAAGTATGTGCCAATTTTTTTTGTTATTGCTTATTGCTTTTAATAATTTTGGGTTTTGTTTTCTTTCATTTTTTGCAGGTGCCTGCCGCCGCACCAACGTCGTCGCACCCCACCGCCGTCGTGCATACAAACCCGTTACAACCTACCTCATATGCCAACCAAAAACCTTAACGTCGTCATGCACCACCATCGGTCGCAGGCATTTGAGTTACATTATCTTGGAACGAGATTCACCATCAAGAGTAGGAGAAGTAAAGGTATGTTTTTGTTAAAGATTTTGGGTGGTATTAATTTGTGTAAGGTAGAAAATGTGTGATATGTGAGAAATCACATATCCTTTTTATACCAAAAATGGCCTTAAAATGATCAAAATGTGCAAAAATATGTTTGTATTTGTGTATTTTGTTGTTTGTAAATGTGTAGGTACGGATAATGCAAAAATCACAAGAAAACAGTCAAAACCGGACAAACACGGACACGGAAACGGATAGAGTGCACAAGAGCCGGGAGATTGCTATCAATGGTCAACAATTGGTCAACTATGGTCAACATGCTTAATGGAAAAATCCTCAAAATACCATAAAAACCCTTAATGTTAGATCATAATACAAA
>BQNB010056865.1:7744-38475 GCA_026074375.1 Tanacetum coccineum
TTGAAATCTGCTGCCACTTCTCGCCATGTTTCGGCTCCGCGGCGATACATTTCGTCAAGACTTCTTTCTGCTGTTCCTCGGTTCCATATTGATGCTCAAACTTATAGAGCAGACCCCAGAAGTCCCCGATGTCAGGAGTCAATGTCACCGCCCGGTTAAGCCACCTTCGAGCTTTATCAATTTTGCGGTCATGCCAAAACAGTTTGGCAATAGCAGCAATTACGTGTGAATCGTGTGGACACCTCTTTAAGGCATCACCACTCTTAGTCTGTCTTTGTGGTCTTGGAACCATCTCAATGTGAGCAGCCCATAAAATCCCACTGTTTGGGCATTCCTGTAAAGCTTTCGCCATTAAAATCTCAGCTTCTCTTTTGGATCCGAGTCTAGCCTCTGTTCGAATTGCAGCCAGCCACAATTCAGGGTTCTGTGGGTTCCTTTTTCTAGCCGTTGTAAGCACAGCTCGAACCTTACTCAACCCGCTCATTCTCTCCTCAAGATTTGCAAGTGAGAGCCAAAGAGGAGTTGAATTTGGACACTGTTTCAAACCCAACTCGTATGCCTCTTTTGCTTCCGGTAAACGACCCAACCTCTCCTCGAGCTGACCGAGCATCAACCATAACTTGAAAAACGAAGGGAATAACTTTAACCCTTCATTGAGCAGCCTCCTTTCCTCATCAGTGTTCCCGAGTTCTCTCTCAACAATTGCAGACTTCATCCACACTCTCTCGCCACCCTTTTCACGGGCTTTAGCAAGAAGCATTCTGGCTCGTTCGGGCTCGTTGTTTTCAAACTCAAGCTTAAACGCAGCAAGCCAAATCTCTTCAGAATCAGGAATAGCTCGATACGCCTCCTGAAGAATATGTCTAGCCGCAGGCACATCTCCAGCCAACCACTTTTCTTTAGCACCCATTAGCCACAACACCTCAGCCTGTGGCGTGTAACTAACAGCTTTACGAAGCAGAGCATCAAGTGACTCACGAGTACCATGAGCCTTCTCAAGCTGGGCTGCTTTAAGCCAAATGCTCTTTTTCGTCAAAAACGCAGCAAGTGCATGACTATAAATTGCTCTAGCCGTTTCAATGGAGCCCCGTTTCTTGCACTCTTCTGCATCAGCAACCCAAGTCGCCTTACGATCCTCTTCTTCCACTCCAATCCCGATTGTATTACTAATTATCGCATTACATGTTGCAACTGATCCAGCCCGTTCAGCAGCTTCAGCCTCCTTCATCCAAGCTTCACGGTCAATCTCAACCCCTTCTCTCTGTAAAGCCCGAATACCCCTTTCGATAATCTTCCCAACCATAGCCGTGTTTCCATTCGCTTCTTCCAATTTCGCTGCAGTGATCCAGATCGCGGGTTCTTTAGGAAGCTTCTCTCTTGCTTTATTCAACACCTTCTTAGCCGCATCATACGTTTCCAACCGAGCCAAAGCAAGCCACAATTCAACATGCAACGGGCAACACTCGACAGCCCTCTGAAGCAAAAGCTTCGCATCTTCTTCATTAGCAAGCTCAACAACCGCTTTCCACAGCCTCACAGAATCCGGTATATTCTCAAGACCTTTCCTCAAAACCTTACTTTTACTCGCTTCATCATGTTCCAACTTCGCAGCCTGCATCCAAAGCTTAACCGAATTAGGAATCGCCTTAACACCACGAGCAATCACAGCCTTAGCTTCATCAGGATTCGCCAACCGACACGCCTCAATCCACACATCCTCGTTCTTGGGACACTCCTCACACCCTTTCTTAATCAAATCCCTCGCAAACTGAATCTTACCCGCAACTTCCTCCAACCTCGCAGCCGCAATCCAACCAGGGGGATGCTTCGGATTAGTCTGAATAACCGACTTCAACAACAACCTCGCCTTCTTAATATCCGAAATCTCAGCATCACTAGTAATCTTCATACTCTTCAAATCCGTCAAGTACCCTTTAGGATCAACAACAGTCAAACCCGAAACAGAATCAGACAACCTATCTAACTTCAACGACAAAACCGTCCCTCGCCCTTCACCAACAGCAGTCAAATCAGGCGTCTGAGAATAAGGCGTCTCAGTCCCCCCAACCGCCCTACTCCTGGGATCCAACGCAGTCACATTCTCCTTCTCCTGCCTCGCTTTCTCAAGCATTGTATCAGGAAGAGGCGTAAAGCTCTCAAAACGCTTCTTCTTATTCCTCGCCGAATAATCCCCGATTTCCGGAATACTGTCCCATTCTGCAGCAGACAATGTGACTAACTTTCGTTTCAAATCCGCAAACTGCTCCGTAATCTTCGGATTACTCGCCCGGTACTTCTCAATCTCCTCTTTAAGCCGCGCCTCGCGCCTATCCTTCCGTCTACTATCCATCCGTTTATCAATCTCGTCCCAAACCTCGTCCGCTTCCTTATCCTCCTCGTCGTACTCAGCCGAAGCGAATAATCCGACGTCGTTTCCTTCAAACTCATCAAATTTCTGATTTTCGTCATATCCTTTATCCTCGGCCTCCTCTTCGTCCTGCTCGTCTTTGCCGCGCCCGGGCGGGGGGCCCGCAGCGCCTAACGGCGCTGCGGACCGGTCGGGGAGATCGGGCGCGGCGCGGGCAGGTCCGATATCGGACCGGGTGGTGAAACCGGTGGCGCCACGGCCTAGACCGGCGACATAGTTGGGTGGGGGGCGAGTGTTGAGGAACTCGAGGCGATTCTTGGGGGCAACTGGGGCTTGCATAGCTGATTAATGAAACGATTAAAATTAGGGTTAGGGTTAGGGTTTGGTGATAATTGAAATTGAAATGGAAATTGGGAATCGAGTTGTGTTTGGTTTAATGTATCAATAATATGTAAACACTCACTTCTTTAATATAACTACTTCCAACTTACTTTATGTACAAACAACACGACTAAACATAAACAATAATCACAAAATAATATTTCCTTCGTCTCAAAAAATTTGTCTTGTTTTAACTTTTAAAGTAACTTTTTCATTAGTAACCTTAAATATTTATTTCATATTATATAATACTTGACGAAAAATATGTGAAGAAATTGATTTTAAATGTATTCTTATTGTTATAATTAATCTTGATACTAAATGTTGACTTAGTGCAACTCACAAAATGAACAGTGTATTATTTTATATAGTTTTATAAAGTATTTTAATCAGTTAGTAGGGTTGTTAGTTGTTTTTTTAATACTGTATATGTTTATAGTGGGTTTGGTATGGGTATTTTATCACAGTTATATTATCTCAAGCTTCGTCCCACCAAATTAATTCATTCATACTCCCTCCGTCTTATAAAAAGTGTTCACCTTTTTATTTATGTTTGTCCCAAAAAAAGTGTCTGGTTTTATTTTTGGATAGTAATTATCATGGTTGTTAAGATCCCGATCTTGATCTTAGGATCTTACGATTTTACGATACTGCAAAGCAAAAACGATCCGGATCCTACATAGGATCTTTGCATGCTTAAGATCTTATAGGATCCCGATCTTGACCATAGGATCTTATGATCTACTCCGATCCGATCTTACTTTTCTCGAACCACAAACTAAAAAACTACAAATTTATGGGCTGTGTTTCGTAAAATTTTAAAAACAACATGTTATTCTTCTTAAACATTTCACAATCATAATTTAGGACAACATTTCAATGAAACATTCATATAATTTTTTGTTTATGATATATAATAATTTGTAGATTTGTATAAATTTTACAAAGACTATTAAGATAATGACGTTATAGTAGGATTTTACGATCCCGATCTGACTTTACGATCTCGATCTTGCAAAGACGAAAACGATCCTAGATAGGATTCCGATCTTGAAAACCTTGGTAATTATTACCAGTTTTCCTACTTTACCCTTATAATTAAAACATGCATTAATTACTCATTTCTAATTTATATATTAACTATGAGGGTAAAAATGACTTTTTAACGATCAAAACTATCATTAATTACACATAACATAATTTATCCATTTTTTTGTGGGACGAGGGAGTTCTAAATAAAAAAACGCACACACCAAACAACCCATAGTAGGCCGGGGGTCTTAGATCCAGGGGCAGAGCCATGTACTAGGTAGGGGGGCCGTTGCCCCCGATAAACTGGCGAATTTTTTTTTTAGTGCAAAAATTGTATTTTTATGGCCTTATTTTTAGCTTGCCCTCATCCTAAATCTCAAATTGCCCCCGATAAGGCTGCTTAAATATCAAAAAGCTATTGAAAAGCTACTAAAAGATGCTAAGAAATTGCTAAAAACTGCTAAAAAACTGCTAAAAAGTGTTAAAACGCTACTAAAAAGCTGCGATTTTTGGAGTTGTTTTCGAAGAAAATTTTTTTGCCCCTATATGCCAAGATCCTGGCTCCGCCACTGCTTAGATCTGATGGGAGGCATAGGCGGCGGAGTTGGTGGTGGCGGTGTACAAGGATTCCGATAGGGTCAAGAAAGACGGTACAAACGATAACGAAGAAATTAATCGTCTCTTATTTCAACACATCCTCAAAAAACTGCTATTGGTTTCTACTTTCGAGTATAAAGGTATGATTAAAACTGTTTTGCTCATTACTTATGGTTCGTTTTAAAAACTCAAGCCTAGAGGTTTTCAATTTAATTGGGGGTTTCAATGTTTGAGTGTTGGAAATCTATAATTTGATGAATTTTGAAATTAAGGTTTATGTGAGGATTATGTTATATGTTTGTTTTCTTGATCTATAATTTATGTTTTTTGATAATTTAATTTGTTTTTCATAAATATATTCTTTGAAAGAAAAAAAATTATTGTATCACGTGATTTGGATTTGCAGGCATCGCAGATGTTACACGACATATTCATATTGATATTGTTGATATGTGGCCAACAACTCATGGTGCTAATCACACACTTCACAATCCGTAGATACCTCACCCTCTAAGGTGGTTTTAAGGTATACTTGATGCTTCTCTAATATGCGCTAGCTAGATGAAATAAGTATAATTTTGAAACTCTTTTATGACAACCACCGGTATACTATTGACTCAACTTTTGTGAAACTAATTATTTCAACTTACTCATGTGTGATTTATCTTTGATGAACATGATTTTTGTTGATGGATATAATGAAATGCATCTGATTTGCAAATTCTAGCTAGGAACAATGATACCATTTTCTTAGTAATTAGATTAGACAACCTATAGCCATAGTGTTATTTGAGCGAGTTGTTCTATGAACAATGACACCCCATTTTCTTAATTATGGAATTAGACAACCTGTAGCCACAGTGAAAGATGTGTGTGGTTTTAATTATTTAAATGAATTTTAGGTATTTCAGTTTCAATTGATTTCTGTATGTACTTTGTGTTTGAATAAATGTTAAATGGTCTCACTTATTAAGCATATTGATAAAGGTAGTAATTGGGGATGGAATAGGAAGGAGGAACAAAAACAGGACCAAGGCTGGTGGAAGAAGAAAGAGAGATGGGTTCCTAAAAGAGATCATTTTGCGAGGCCAGTTAGGGAACCGAATGATAAGTTTAGATTAATCGCCATAAAAGAAAGCAGTTACGAGCAATTCAAAACGTGAGTTCTTCATGTTTTGGTCATTTTTAATTTTTTATTAGTTTTTAGCTCTAAAGTTTATAACTTTATGCTTAATTTGGTGTGGGTTTTCATACGGCTTTTTTGGTTCTATGTTGGATCTTGCTATGTAAATTCATCAAAGTGAGTGTGTGTGTTCAGGGGATCTGTTCAGGGGGTGTGTTGAGGGTGCGTGTGCTGTGTTCAGATTGTGTGCTACTAATAAAGAGTATCAGACAAAATATATTTATGTGATGGATGCTTAGTTGTAGGACCCTAGCCCTTTAAAATTAGTTGAGTCCTTCATATATGCAAACACCAAATCATGAACTTAAAATACTAAGAGTCTAGGACTATTCAAAATAAATCTGTTTTTTGTAGTTAAAAGACCCACCCGTCTTCCACATCTGAAATCTTGGACTGAAATGGATCATAAATTCATGAGGACACAAGAATGTGCTGATGACGAGTTTGTTTGGACGCACACGTCGTTCTGGTGGCTCAGGTAAAGCTCAGTTCTTATTTACTTATAAATGGCTGAATTTGACTTAGTTAGGCTGTTGGACCTTTTCTCTGTTATTTCTAATTTCCTTAAATATCTAAGCTGCTTTTGATTAGATGATCTTACCAACCTTAAACCTTCCTTTGTAGCTGAAGACGCCAAGATACTTGATATTGCACTTTGTGCTTTTGGATTAAAAAAAACGAGTACGAACCAGTTGAATGGGATATTGGCTCCCCACGAACGTGTTACTACAGATGGGTCACCTAAATGGCTGATGGTCTAAAAACCGGTGTCCGGTAGATTACGCGCAACCAAGAAGATGGCCCTCAACCAATGGTAAGCATTATGTTCTATAAAGTTTTGATAATCATATAATCAACTATTTGAGCGCTCGCGTAATTCAAATTATCCAAGGATTTAAATTCACTTAAATATACATAATCAGTTTTGCTACATCCAAACACCCACAACTGATTAGTCGCTACATGAAAATGAGATAACCTCCTTCATATAAAAATGTCAAACACCCTTGTAACGCTTATACCAGAGCGTTACCAATCTTAACTTGCCAACTATTTGAGTTTGTTAGAAGTTAGAACCTCCAAATCGATCAGAAGACAATTATATCATACAACTATAGTTTTCCTTTTTGGATTAGTACAGTATCTAGAGCACAAACGGTCTAAGGCCGGTGTTATGTTGGTTCAAAAGGGCTGACTAGGGTCAGTTCCTTACTAACCAGTTAGGCAAGGAGACTAAGTAGGTGTTCAAATTTTCTCATTTGCTCTTAATCTGGTAAAGCCTGAATCCGGAAAAGCACAACAACAGGTCTTAGGCCTGCTCTATAAAAAGACCCTAAACCTGCTCTTTCGGCCTAAACAACTGGCTTTTATTCTAAAATTGCATAGAGGCGTTGTACATAGAAAATGGAAAAAAATAACATAGCAAACAAATGGAATTCTAACGTTGGAAGGTCTACTAGAAACGTTAGAAATGGCCCGAGGTTTGTGTGTACACATATTACAGATTAACATCAGTTGCATCGAGGATATACGTGATTTGGATGTGATATTGTTAGGGGTAGCAGATTGGGCAGGTCGGGTAACGGGTTGAATGAGATTGATCAAAACTGGAACTTCTGTACAGTCGGGATGAGTCAACTGTGTTATCGATTGCTTATTTAAGTGCTTAGGTGATTATCAATATCACAATTACTTACACGTTTCTATTTTGTATTAAAATGTAAGTTTAATTTGAATGAGATAATTAAAGAATTCTTGCTACATAAGCCCTAGCACGGGTGTTAGTAGATTCGTTTATTTGATTTTACTCTATGATTACTTGCTGCCCGAAATGTCATATTTGACACAATTAATACTTTAAAACCAGTGGCCTGATAGAAACATAGCTTCGTGCATTGTGGTAAATCTTGAAATTTATGTTCTAGGATTGCAAGTCGGTTGATGAATTGAAGGGTTAACTGACCAACCACATGAGCTATAGCCACCCATTTGTCCGAATAGATCTTCGTCAACCTATTTTTTCTCATGCCTCAGTTCAGGTTTATTTCTTGCATTCTCACGTGAGCCGAATCCAAAGCGGGTCAAATAGGTTGAAAGTTACCCAAAGTGTTCATTAGTTAAGTTTGTATTTTTTTGTCTGATAGTAATTTTAATGCTATAATGTTCTTTTTGTAATCATAAGTAACTCAATAATTGTTTGTGAAAATGCTAAAACGATAAATATCGTGTATAGACATCTCTTCTTCTACTAAATTTCTTAGCTTTATACAGGTTAATTTCTATTTGGGATTTGCATTTCTTTAGCATTTTGCCTTTTTCCTATTTCAGTCTAGATTGTGTTAGTTTATTTGTATTGGAACTCATTTAGACTTAATTTGTGTAATTGTGTGTGGATTTTAGGTTTTGGTCGCAATCTTAGATGGATACGATTATAGTGGTGGATGTAATGTCTTCAAGGTCTTGGTCGTTGCAGCGCAGTTGGTCCTTAATCTGACAAGGAGCAACATCAATTGTGCTTGCTGCAATTTTGGGATGTTTGAAAATGTGTTTGCAAAACCTTTATATTTAAATTTCAGTTTGGAAGATATATTAAGTTTTGTTTGATACAATAATTGAATATTTGTACATAAGCTATATATAGAGTATTGGTAATCGTAATTTTGTTGATGGAAAAATATGGTTTAATCATTCATGTGTTTTGATCGAGTCATCTGTGGGTTTATTTTGACTTTATGTCACAGTGTCTATCCAAATTGATCCCTTTCATTGCTTTGAGGTCACATATTTCAACATAGCACCAAGTTTCTTTGTCTAACTTGCATAACTAAAGCAAGTATAAGAATAAAAACTTTTTCTTTTGTGATTTTAGTGTGTTAAGAGTAAAATTGGTATAATTTTATTTCATAACTAAAAAAATATATCATCGATTTTTTTTAACAAAACACGCCGCAGCGAAGCGCTGGTGGCAAAATCTTGTTTTCATAAAATATGATACTCCGTATAAAATAAGCAAAAATATTTTAAGGTCAAATTCGAAAAATAAAGACTTTCAAAAAATCAAAATATGACACTTATTTTTAATAGAGGGAGTAACCAAGTTCGAGAAGTGTTTTTAAACACAAAAATGACTTTCATTAACTTCTTTTTTTTTAATAATTTTAACAACAAAATTAAATCTGATTAATTAATGAAAGAAACTATTATGTAATAATTTAAACACATTTAAAAACATTACAAATAAAACTTCAAATTAAAAAGACATTTTCATTTACGATTACATTCTTATTAGTTATTTATAAATAAAAATGACATCAAAAATATATACATTAAAGGCCCACAGTGTAAATCGTGTATTTATAAAAAAAACATATATATAAAAACTCATTATTCATCTACAAACACACACACAAATAGGGGTGCCAATAAGGTCGACTCATAGCCGACCCGACCCGATCCGAACCCGAGTAACCCGAATACTATATAGGGTCGAGTATCAGGTTGAACTATAATGGCTAACTCAGGTTCGGGTCAACCCGATTGACCCGGATAAGGAAATTTTCATTTTTTTTATTTTCTATTTAAAAGATTAAAAAAAGATTTTTTATATACATTGTACTCATATTCGGGTTGACTCGAACCAGAATTGACCCAACCCGAGTTGACCCAACCCGAATTAACCCGAACCCAAGTAACCCAAATTCAAATAGTATCGGATTCGGGTATGAATTTTTTTAGTCATGACCCGACTTTGACCCGAACCCGACCAACCCGACCCAACAGACACCCCTACACACAAACACAACAAAGACATAAACACAACACAAACACACACACAACACATACACAAACACACACAACAACAACAACAACAACAAAGATAAAGTTTTTGTGTGCTCGACACCGATCGTGTTTACGAACCACAATCCCAAACGACCGACGCCGACCTACTCATCCACTACAAGCCGACCGACGCCGATCGACCCGTCCACTACAAGCCGACCGACCCGTCCACTACAAGCCGACCGCGGTCCGCGCCGACCATCACTCACGAACAAACCATAGTGAGAAGCCTTATATCAACAAAAAAAAACATGTTGTAAAATTGATGTGATTAATGTATCAATATGTGCATATACATATTATGTATTAATTTTAAACACTCACCTTTTTAATATAACTACTTCCAATTTACTTTATGTACGAACAACACGACTAAACATAAATAATAATTACGAAATAGTACTTCCTCCGTCTCAAAAATTGTGTCTTGTTTTAACTTTTAAAGTATTTTTTTTTTCATTTGTAACCTTAAATATATATTTTTTGTTATATAATATTTGACGAAAAATATGTGAAAAGATTGGTTTTAATGTATTGCCATTTTTATTATTTTCATAAATATGATACTTCGTATAACACAAGCAAAAATATTTAAGGACAAATTTAAAAAATATAGGCTTCAAAACAAGACATGACATTTATTTTGAGACGAAATGAGTAACCAAGTTCGAGAAGTGTTCCTTTCATGTCACTCTAACATATAAATTACACAAAAATGAAACATAATTTTTGAGTGGCTTTTAGAATCATATTAAGAGTGCTAGATGTAGTAACGCCACCGCCGGCGTTATGCCGACGTGGCAGCCGAGTTGGTGGCGTTACTACACCGCCTACAAGCGTTGGTCAACGCCGTTGGGCTGGGCGTGAAGCCACCAACGCGCGTTGGTGATGATTAAAAAAAAACTTTTCCAAACACTCCCTACAGCTTTACAATTTTCAAAAACACCACCCCCAACGTCTATAATGGTTAGTTTTTTTAAAAATTCAATTTTTTAAAACCCACTCTATATATATATTATACCCCCCATTAACCATTTTACACACACAAAACACAAACACTCTCTACACAAAATGAATCCATACTTTTTTACGAATCCAAATGGCGACGAAGAACGAAAACCAACATTTTTCGAAGTCGATGACGAAACCGACGTTTACTTTCTTCAACAAGCGTACGAGCATTACAAAACTTTAGAAGAAGATGAACGACGGAATGTGCATACACGTAACTCGACCCCTCGTGATCGAGAGGGGGCCGAAGACTGTTTGATGGCCGACTATTTTGATGAACCTTGTAGATATACTTTATACTATTTTCGAAGAAGATACCGTATGAGCCGAACACTATTTTTAAAAATAGTCAAAGACATTAGCAATTATGAGGCCAACCCTCTTCCAGAACACTTTAAATTCTTTAAAGTCCGATCCGATTGTACGTGTCGAATGAGTCTTAGTGTTATTATGAAATGCACTACCGCAATACGGCAATTGGCATATGACACCACACCTGATGCGTTTGATGAATATTTGAAAATGAGTGAGCGTACTGTACGTGATTATCTCTTGTATTTTAATATGTGTATTATTGACTTGTACATGTCCAAGTATTTAAGAAAGCCAGCGTTGGAAGATGTTGAAAAAATATATAATCAACATCTTACGCGTCATGGTTTTCCGGGAATGCTTGGAAGCATTGATTGTATGCACTGGGAGTGGAAAAATTGTTCATTATCATGGCAAAGACAATACGGTAGGGGGGATAAAAAATACCCAACTATAATGCTTGAAGTCGTTGCTTCGCAAGATTTGTGGATTTAGCATGCGTTTTTTAAGGTAGCGGGTGCAAATAACGACATTAATGTTTTAGATAATTCTCCGTTATTTGATGACCTACTTGAAGACTAAGCCCTTGTAGCTCTGTTTGTGGTAAATGATGTCGGGTTTGAAAAAAGGGTTTTACTTAGCCGATGGAATTTATCCACAATGGGCGACTTTCGTTAAATCTTTAACGGTTGCAAATGACGCAAAACATAGTTACTTTAAAAAGTGTCAAGAAAGTGCACGAAAGGATGTCGAGCGTGCTTTTGGTGTTCTCCAAGGACGTTAGGGAATAATACAATAACCGGCCCGTGCATACCATCTCAACAACATACGTCGAATCATGTATTCTTGCATACCATGTATATTTAGAGTCTAGTTCAAACTCACATCATATTTTCTTTAAGATCTGAAGCAAAATGTAGAAAAAAATAGATGAGAAATGTGTTAAATAAAAGTTGCATACAAGGTGTTTGATAAAATGTCTCAAATAGAAATGCTTATGGAGTAGGTTTTTATTTTAACTAAGATACATTGGGTTATTTGTGTGATGCACTTTCGGAAATGAATGTAATGTAGTACGTTACTTACGTTGTTCATACGAATGAGTAGTGTAAATGTGCCTTGCCGGTTTTAACGAAATTGATTGTATTTTCTTGCTTTTGTATGTGATGTGGTAGGAAATTAATTGTAATGCAGTAGATAGTAGATAGGTTACTTATGTTGTTCATATGCATGATTTAGTGTAAACGTGGCTTGTCGTTTTTAACGAAATTGATTTTGCTTGCCTTTGATGTGGTAGGAAATGTAGTAGGTTACGTACGTTGTTCATATGCATGATTAAGTGTAAACGTGGCTTGCCGTTTTTAACGAAATTGATTTTGCTTGCTTTCTTTTGTCTTTGATGTGGTAGGAAATGAACTATAATGTAGTAGGTTAGTTACATTGTTCATAGGCATGATTTAGTGTACACTTTCCGTTTTTAACGAAATTGATTTTGCTTGCCTACTTTTTCTTTAATGTGGTAGGAAATGAATTGCAATGCAAATGCAATAGGTTATTTACGTTGTTCACAGGCATGATTTAGTGTAAATATGGCTTGTCGGTTTTAATAAAATTGATTGTGTTTGCCCGCTTTAGTGTGTGATGTAGTAGGTCATGAATTGTATTGTACTAGATTACTTACTTTGTTCATAAGAATGATTTAGTGTAAGTGTGGCTTGTCATTTTTAACGAAATTGATTTTGCTTGCCTTTTTTTGTCTTTGATGTGGTAAGAAATGAATTGTAATGCAGTAGGTTACTTATGTTTTTCATAGGCATGATTTAGTGTAAATGTGGCTTGCGGTTTTCATGAAATTGATTGTGTTTGCCTTCTTTTGTGTGTGATGTGGTAGGCCATGAATTGTAATGCAGTAGATTACTTCCGTTGTTCATAGGAATGATTTAGTGTAAATGTGGCTTTCCATTTTTAACGAAATTGATTTTGCTTGCCTATTTTTGCATGTGATGTGGTAGGTCATGAATTGTAATGCAGTAGATTACATACATTGTTCATAAGCATGATTTAGTGTAAATATGTGTGCCTGTTTGTAATGTTTTACAAAATGAACAGTAATCCAGTAGAATATAACTATAATGCAGTAGAGAATATTTGTAATACAATGTCTAATAGAGAATATAACTACCAGACATCCTTTAAATTCATTGAAGACATCAATTTTTCTCGTAACATTAAGAAAAACAATTGGTAATGTAGTCGTGTGACCTGATTATATCGTTGATAAGAGTCCTGGGCTTTGTCAGATTGTTGATCTGTGAATTTCTGGTGGGTTTTATATTCAACCCTTTTCAATATCTCTTTGGGAACAAGATAAGTGAAGAAAGTAGCAAAGGCTTGTCAAGAAATTACCACTTTAAAGCATATATATTTCTTGGCTTCCACCTTTTTAGCATCTATCCTCTTTTGTTATCTTTTAGCTCAATACATATATATATATATATATATATATATATATATATATATATATATTGGTCTGATGCATGTCAACATGAAGTTCTTGCCTCAGGCCCCATTAAGGATCTGATAGCACACCGGGAGTATCGGTAGTTATCCCTGCAACAACTTTATATTGCCATACCCTTTTGCATTCCGTTGTGACATTTTTTCATATATTTGTTATTTTTGCTTGTCAGATACTGTATCTAGGGATCGTCTTTGCTTACACCTATGGATGAAAGTACACAAGTCTCTTTTGGAAATCCAGACAAGGATCAAGCTGATAGATCACAAGCGATAGTAAATAGAGAAAATGTGGATGAAAGTTTAAGCCCTTTGTTTTCTATAATAATTGTGCTCATACAATTATTACACTTGTCTTGCATTCAACTATTTACTTATAAACCTATGAATTTCACTCAACCTTTGTGTTGACTCTTTTTAGCATGTATCTCAGGTACTTAAGCAATCTATGGCGCGGAGTGACTTGGACTTGAAGAATGGCTAAGCACTGTTATCATTCAAACTTTTACGATGTAGATTTTTGGGACCTCTCTTTTGTAAAAACTCTGATCAATAATGAATGATAACAAAATTTTATAAAAACGTCTCTTTTGAGTCATTTTCTATGATTGTGACTCTTGTACTATGAAGTAATACCCTAGATTAGCTTCCGCTGCTATATTGTAAAAATTAGGGTGTTACATATTGGTATCAGCGCCACGATTATAGAGAACAAGGTTGAAAACCTTAACTATAACTATTAGTTTATGGATGATAAATTAATAGATGTGTGTTAGGATCGAACTCAAGATCACGGGATTGCACTCACTACGAGTTAACAATTAATAAATAATATATTTGTTAATTTTACACGTAAACGTTTAACGGTCGTTAAGTATTTAACGGAAAGCACTAACGTCATAAGGACAAGGAACAAGTAAATAATTACACAATTGATGTTAATAATTAATTAATTGATGTTACATTATTGATGTTACATAATGTTACAAAATTGATGATGTTACATAATTAATGAATTGATGTTACATAATTGATGTTGCATAATTAATGAATTGATGTTACTTGTTCACCAAGTATTAGGGTTAGGGTGCCTATATAAACACCCATATGGAGAGGTGAAAGACACACAATAATCCCTAAACTCTATCACTCCTTTGTCCTACATTCGACCCCATAACCTTGGGTTGATCGGATCGAATCGTTCGTTTAAACGCTACGTGTTATCAAGCTAGTGATTGGTTAACTCGATACATAGCGTGTGTACAAGATCGTGATACAATCTTCC
Source organism: Tanacetum coccineum (assembly GCA_026074375.1). Lineage (NCBI taxonomy): Eukaryota > Viridiplantae > Streptophyta > Magnoliopsida > Asterales > Asteraceae > Tanacetum > Tanacetum coccineum. The sequence continues at coordinate 22,271 of BQNB010056865.1, forward strand.
TTTAGATTGTTCTTGGATTGTTTTCGTATAAACCCTAATTAGGGTTCTTGGAGATAATCCCTAAGCAATTTGATTCTTGTTCGGGCTAGAATCAAAAGGTATGTAACCCTAATTCGGTTAATTATTCAAACATGTTATTTGATCCTTTATTTGCTTCCGCTATTCTATGCTTTGATGTTATGGTTTAATATAATTGTTATGAAAGTATAAAACCATCAGTGGCATCACGAGCCATTTTAACATGTTGATAATTACCGAAACCTAAAATCAATAACTAATATTGTATTGATGTTAAAATACATGATTTAGGGTTTTATAAAAAAAAATTCGAAATTTTTTATATATGAAACCCTAAAGTACATGTTTTGATTAAAGAGGTTTAATATACATGATTAAATTGTTATGACATGTATGTGGGTTACGATCCTTACGGGATAATTGTTATGTGTATTGTGTGGATCCATGACAAACATGCATGTTTATCATGGATCATGAGAATATATGAAGTAATTTGTTACGTGTATATTTTTGACCACTTAATTTTAGTACGATAAATCTAAAATTCGGGAAGACTTATATATTGATTCTTGATTGGATATATGATAAGTAAAACCTAGAATTTAAAATTAGGGTTCATCGTATAAAATGATTACATGTGGCTACATGATTTACTTTAATGCATATAAATTGTTATTATGTGTTTATTGTTTAGTCAATTATTTTTAATTACTTGTTTTTGTTTATTTAATTATGGCGAATTGTTGTAAACAAAAAGGGTAATTTTTCAAAGAAAATAATATGGACTAAATCAATATAAAAAAATAAAAAATAATAAAAAAATAAAAAAATAAAAAAATTAAGAATTGTTTTGAAGATTAAATAGTTGATTGGTAATTTTCGTACTAAATGGTTAGAAAGGCTCATCCAATTTGACAAACTGTGTGGGAAGTTTAACGCGTCGCTGGTCGAACCCGACTAAAGAAGGAAGTCAAGCTTCACGCTGACCGAATTCTCGGCTTGCTTGTGCGTCAAATTGGAGTTACCTATGACTGTTTAAAGGTACAAAATTACTTTAAGGTTGATTTGCCTCAATTCCACATCCGAAACACTAAGTTGAAAGACTTATGCAAAAGTACGGTGTGGACGATAATTGTGGGCACTTCTTTAATTGGTTCATCCAATGCCTCAACCACACTTTGTTTATTTAATCTTCACCTTAAAAGTTAATAAAAAGTTTTTTATTAAACATATGCTATGGAGTTGTATGCATGCTTCTTCATACATAATTTTGATTCACATATCAAAAAAAATTAATACCCTTAAACTTAAGTCTAATGCCATCTAATTAAAGGACACTTGAAATTGCGATTAAGTCAAGTGAGACCTTGGACTATATCGTAACGGAAAGAAAACTATCATGATTGAGTGAGACCTCACATGGATGAGTTTGCGTTCTTTAGATTAGAAAGACTTAATTGAGTTACTTAGTGAGATCTAGAAACTCAAGGCATTAAGATGGGATGAAACATGTTTACAATGCAACTAGTTTTAGCAATGTAAATCCCATAAATATCTAGAAATTGAAAAATGTTTGTCAATTACTTGTTCGACAAGTTACCACGTTGAATACATTCATCACTAGCAGATCAACTGATGTGATGAGTTTATGTCAATGTGGGTTCTAGTTTTCAAGGAAATACTATGGTTATATGAATATTACCTGGGTATATTTTATTTTCTTGAAAAAGGTATTATCGAAAATACTAATAATTTTGAATTTTTTCTGTAGAAATGGCTCATTCCGAAAATAACACTTTAAGTTCTGCGTTCAAGACTTTCTTCGAACGAGAAACACTGACTGACCCAAATTTCAATGACTGGTATCGCTCGCTAAGAATTGTCTTGAGAGTAGCGGATACTTTTGACTATTTGTATAAGCCTTGTCCTGGACAACCCGCTGATACTGCAACTGAGGCTGAAAAAGCAGCATTCAAAGCAGAATATAAAAAGCACTCTGATGTGGCTTGTATTATGCTTGGAAAAATGTCACCTGCTCTTCAAAGGCAGTTTGAAAATTATCCACCCCAAAACATGCTGGCTGAACTTCGAAAAATGTTTGAGAAACCTCCCGCTGTAGAAATCTACGATCTGGTGGATGCTCTACATAGTTGCAGACAGGCCCCTGGTAAACCCGTTAGTGAACATGTATTGGAAATGAAAGGACTCATGGACCAATTACATACACTTGGGAAACCATACGACAATGATATGGCTGTTAACTTAATCAACAGGTCCCTTAACAAGGATTTTGGTGATTTTGTAAGAAACTTCAATATGCATTGCGTGGGGAAGACAGTTACTGAGCTACACGCACTGCTCATTGACTTCGAAAAGGGTTTGAAAGACAAAGCACCTACTCCTCAAGTATTTACAATACAAAAGGGTAGAGATAACAAGCCAAAACCGCAAGCGAACAAGAAGGTCAAAGGCAAGGGTAAGGCTGATAAGAACAAGCAAGTTGTGCCTTATCAACCAAAGCCTAAGCCTAATCCTTTGAAGAGAAAGGAAAATCCTAATAAGGATCAAGCTTGTCACCACTGCCACGTTGCTGGGCATTGGAAGAGGAACTGCCCTCTTTATATCGAAGAGTTGCGTGCAAATAAGAAGAAGTCTGAGCCCGGTGCTGCAGTTTCAGGTAACTTATTTGCAATTGAGTTATTCAATCTAACTTACAAATTAAATTCCTGGGTATATGATACGGGATGCGGTATTCATGTTTGTAATACGCTGCAGGGATTTAAAGAAGAAAGGAAACTATCTTATGGGGATCAATATCTGCAAGTGGGCAATGGAACACAAGCAGCTGTTGAAGCCATAGGAATGTTTGATTTAGTTTTACCTTCGGGTTTAGTACTGAAATTAAACAATTGTTATTATGCACCTTCTATTGTTAGAGGTGTTGTTTCCCTTTCATGTTTGTTGGATCTTGGTTTTCATCATACTATTGCTAGTAATGGAATTTCTGTTTCTTTAAATGGTATATTCTATTTTAGTGCTATATCCGTGAATGGTGTGTTTGAAATTGACATGAATAACAATGTCCCCAAGAATAATAATAATTCTATTTTTAGCATCAATAAAAAGAGAAAGTTAGACTTGGATTCTTCTTATCTTTGGCACTGTAGACTTGCCCATATTGGCAAGACTCGCATGCAAAAGCTTCATCGTGAAGGTCTTTTGGAAAATATCGATGAGGAATCATTTGATAAATGCGAATCTTGTATATCTGGGAAGATGACAAAGAAACCTTTTAATAAAAATATTGAAAGGGCTACAGATCTACTTGGTTTAATACATACGGATGTGTGCGGACCACTTAGACATGTGTCAAGGAAAGGTGCTAGCTACTTTTTAACCTTTACGGATGATTTCAGTCGTTATGGATATGTTTATTTACTTAAACATAAACATGAGGTTTTGAAACATTTAAGGTTTCAAAGCAGAAGTAGATTGCAACTAGGAAAGAAGATTAAAGCTCTTCAAATCCGATAGAGGTGGTGAATATTTAAGCCAAGAGTTTAAAGATTATCTAAGTGAGAACGGGAATCGTTCGATTCTTATTCTCCATATACTCCCACAAACAAAATGGTGTATCTGAAGGTGAAATCGTACATTATTTGGATATGGTGCGATCTATGTTTACTTTATACTCTACCGGTTACCTTTTGGGATTTTGCCTTAGAGTCTGTTGTTCGTATTTTAATATGGTACCCACTTAAGAAGGTTGATAAGACACCATATGGAAATTATGGCATGAAAAGCGCGAATTTGTCTTATTTTTAAGGTCTGCGGTTGCGAGGCGTATGTGAATGTGACTCAGCTGAGAAACTCCAACAGAAGATCTGTTAAGTGTATCTTTGTAGGATACCTAAAGAAAAAACGATGGAGTTATACTTTTATTTTCCACCTGAAAAACCAAAGTAATTGTTGCTAGGTATGGAGATTTTCTTGAAAGAGATCTCATATCTCAAGAATTCAGTGGGAGAGATTATGATCTAGAAGATGATCAAATGGATACATTACCTTCTGAAAACACTAGCGAAATTCTAGTAGAACCTGAAAGTGTGGTCCTCCATCGGAATTAATTCATGTCCGTAGGTATGAAAGGACTACACGTGCACCCAACCGTCTGTGTCTAAACATAGAGGTTGAAGATGATGAAGTAGGTTGATCTGGAGAAACTGCTAATTATAAAATGCCATGCTTGACCCTGATAGGGGTAATATGGCAAGGATGAATGGATGAGGAAATGAAACCATGAAAGTTAATAAAGTCTGGTTGTAATAAGGACCGCCTCCTAAATGCCAAGGTAGTTAGGGATAAGTGGATCTGCTAGAAGAAGACTGACATGGATGGTAAGTACACACCTTATTAAAGCTTCTGGTAAGCTAAAGGATGCACTCAAAACTATGATTGACTACGAGGAGACGTTTTCTCCTGTAGCAGACATTAGAGCTATTAGGATTCTCATAGCTATAGCAGCGTACTATGATTATGAGATTTGGCAAATGGATGTTAAAACTGCCTTCTTGAATGGTCGCTTAGATGAGGACATCTATTTTTTTTTTTTATGGAGCAACTAAAAGGGTATGATGATTCAAATTATCAAACGTGTATGCTAAATTCAAGGGCATTTATGGTTTGAAGCAAGCATCACGTCAATGGAATAAACGATTTGATGAGGAAATCAAAAAGTTTGGATTTATTCAGAATCGTGATGAGCCATGTGTATATCGCAAAGCTAGTGGGAGTGATGTAGTATTCTTAATCCTATATGTCGATGACATTTTAATCATGGGAAACAACATTCCAAGGCTTAAGGAAGTTAAGGACTATCTTGGAAAATGTTTTTCTGTGAAGGATTTAGGAGAAGCTGCATACATTCTGGGAATTAAGATATATAGAGATAGATCTCTGTGGTTGATTGGACTTTGTAACACCCCCGAAAATCAGGACAACGCAGCGGAATGGTAACATTGGGGTGCTACTTCAGGGCACAAAACACAAGTCACGGAAAACGACCTTAAAATGGACGTTTTAAATAAAGTCATATTCTATTTAATAAAAGATCAGAGTTGCAACAGGTTTCATTTATAATGTATTAGAAAACATTGTCAAAACGTTTGTCGAATGGTATACAAGTTATTAAGCCTTCAAAAATATATATCCGCGCGACTCGAATGCTCCCAATGCTCCACTAGCAAAATAGTAACCTGAAAATACATGCTAAAACGTCAACAATAATGTTGGTGAATTCATAGGTTTAAGTAAAAAAAACAATATTGAAATAATTTAAGAAATATTTCAGAAGAAAAGTAGCGTTACAACATTTAAAAGTGTTATTTCCGAAATCCAAGTAGTGATTCAGTAAATCAAGAAGTATTTAAAAGTGGACCACAAGATCGAAGTAATGGTGGACTAAGTACGTATTCCGAAGTCCAAAATAGGTAAGGTAGACAAGAGAAACACATTCATCATGTCCAACACTTGTATTATTGCACTAAGCTCATGACCTCGAAGCTGTATTCGTATTATATAAGGAATTGCACCAGAGTTCGTAATTATAACGGATTTGCACCTTGTTAATCGTATTTGCAGTAATCGTAATTATAATGGATTTGCACCAGTAATCGTATTTGCACCAGTAATCGTAATTATAATGGATTTGCACCAGTAATCGTATTTGCACCAGTAATCGTAATTATAATGGATTTGCACCAGTAATCGTAATTATAATGGATTTGCACCAGTAATTGTGGCTCTTAGGCAATAGCATTCATGCAATAATCTGGATAGCATACAATTTTGAAAACACTTGTGTCCAAAGTAAAACAAGCAATGTAATTCACCCCGTAGAGTTTGTAAAACAATTAAGTGGTAAAAAGGGGGCTATGAACTCACAAAGTATTGAAAGGTAATTGTACTGTAGTAAAATATATGAGTTTGTAAAAGAGCATGTATTCCCCTCGCGGGTTTATAAAACATTGAAAAGATTTTAAATGCGAGACTATGAACTCACCTCGAGTGAATGGAAATCAACAAGTATTCACAATAGAAAAATGCGTCACGAAGGAATCCGAAGGCAACCTAATCCAATATAGGTCGTATAAGTACTAAGCACTTAGATTAATATATAGCTCATCATACTATCGTTCGGGCTATCATAATTAAGAGGTCGTGTAGTGAACGTATGAGGAGCTAGGACACTTTAAATCGTAATCCAACACTGTCGGATAGCCACCCGAAAGAGGCCTCATTATGAAATCCTAGTAATATTGTACCTTTGATTAACTAATACAAAGTATGATTCTATATAGCTTACATCACGTTATCGTGTTTGACGAAATAATAATTTTTAAATTGCATTTGCGAATATTATTCGTGTAATTTGAACCGTTTATAAAGAATATATAATTTCAATTGTCTTTGTAAAATAAATATTGATTAGATTAAGACATGTATTAAATATTATATAAATGATTCTAAAATGTTTCGCAAAATATATTTTAAAAACGAACCCAACACTAAGCTCACCTCAGGAAATAGTGCAAAAGTTAGAAAAAATAATGGTAACTTTCTCGTTTTAGCCCGTTTCTTAGTTTTTTCTTATGCCCACATTTTCGTATTAATTAGTGAGTTATCAAAATATAAATTTTAAAATTTTTGTTTTTCTTGCATCGAATGGTGATTTTTACTGTTCATAACAGATATATACTATTATTTTTATAGGTTTTTGTTATCGTAAATTGTAATCGTCGTATTTATTCGTTATACTCCGTTTTTAACGATTCTTTCGAGTTACGTTGCTCGTAATTAAAAGTTATATCATATTTTTGATGTTTTAAAAAATATCACTTTCTGTAATGAATAGTAAATTTTATAAAATAGTTTTAAAGTATTTCTCACCGTAAACTAGTAAACTATGTATCTATTTTGTTATAAATCGGTTTTTCGAGTTTTTATCATTTTTGAATCGTCATGAGCGCGTTATTTTTTTTTATAATTGTAAATTGTCAAACCTACTGTTGAAGGTCGAATTAATACACCCTTTTATTGTCCAAGTGTGTTCATTATAAAAGAGTTTGTTTTAACTACTTTATAAACCCTAATTTATACATAATCATGTTTATACTTAAACAACATGTTTACATACTTTTAAGTCCTTAATCATTGATTATATAACCATATGACATAGGAAAAGTGCTTTAATTCATAGCATTAGTAAAACCCTTTTTACATATTCAAAAGTCCTAATGGTGATTTTTCTTATTAAACATCACAGATGCATATCATTCATATAAATGATAAGTTAAGGAGCTTAAGATAACTTATGGGGTATGTAGGATGATGACACATAAGTGCTTAAACCCTTGTTTAGTCTTTAACAACCCAAAAATTATAACAAGAAAACCTTGTTTTCTTACTAAAACCTAGCTTCCTTTTACTGATAATAACTTGAAAATGCTTAGCCAATGCTTGGAAATAGATGATGAAGTAGGGGATCTTGGAGAACCTGCTAATTATCGAGCTGCTATGATTGACCCTGATAAGGTTTTATGGCAAGGTGCAATGGATGAGGAAATGAAATCCATGAAAGTCAATAAAGTCTGGATTGTGGTAGACCGCCCTCCTAATGCCAAGGTAGTTAGGGGTAAGTGGCTATACAAGAAGAAGACTGACATGGATGGAAAAGTACACACCTATAAAGCTCGTCTGGTGGCTAAAGGCTGCACTCAAACCTATGGGATTGATTACGAGGAGACCTTTTCTCCAGTAGCAGACATTAGAGCTATTAGGATTCTCATAGCCATAGCTGCATACTATGATTATGAGATTTGGCAAATGGATGTTAAGACTGCCTTCTTGAATGGTCGCTTAGATGAGGACATCTATATGGAGCAACCTGAAGGGTATGTTGATCCAAAATTTCCAAACGGTGTATGCAAACTTCAAAGGGCCATTTATGGTTTGAAGCAAGCATCACGTCAATGGAATAAACGATTTGATGAAGAAATCAAAAAGTTTGGATTTATTCAAAATCGTGATGAGCCATGTGTATATCGCAAAGCTAGTGGGAGTGATGTAGTATTCTTAATCCTATATGTCGACGACATTTTGATCATGGGAAATAACATTCCAAAGCTTAAGGAAGTTAAGGACTATCTTGGAAAATGTTTTTCTGTGAAGGATTTAGGAGAAGCTGCATACATTCTGGGAATTAAGATATATAGAGATAGATCTCTGCGGTTGATTGGACTTAACCAAAGTGCTTACATCGATAAGATATTGAAGAAATTCAATATGCAAAACTCTAAGAAAGGTTTTATACCGATGGAAGTCAAACATGATTTGAGTAATGAAATGTGTGCTTCATCAGATGAGGAAAAAGCTTACATGAAAAGGGTACCTTATGCTTCGGCTGTAGGATCTATCATGTATGCTGTAAGGTGCACAAGGCCAGATGTGGCGTTTGCTCAAAACTTGGTCAGTCGGTATCAACAGAATCCGGGGAAGCTCCACTGGGTTGCTGTTAAACATATTCTAAAGTATCTGAGGAATACGAAAGATATGTTTTTAGTATATGGCGGAAATCCAGATACAGAACTTGATGTTACAGGTTTCTGTGATGCGTCCTGGCAATGCGATAAAGATGATACAAAGTCTCAGACGGGTTATGTCTTTGTTGTCAATGGAGGAGCAGTAGACTGGAAGAGCAAGAAGCAGACTACCATTGCGATGCATGCGACACAATCTGAGTACATGGCTGCGTCAGAAGCTGCAATGGAAGCAGTTTGGATTAGGAAGTTTGTTGAAGATCTTGGAGTGATGCCTTCAATAAGTAAACCTATTAATATGTATTGTGACAATTCTGCTGCAATCATATTCGCCAATGAACCTGGAGTCATGAAAGGCGCCAGACATTTTCTGCGGAGATATCACTATGTTCGAGAACAAGTCGAGAGTGGTGAAATCAAGTTAATAAAAGTTCACACAGATAAAAACCTAGCTGATGCTTTTACTAAAGCTTTACCTAGAGGAAAAGTTAGTGAACATGCCAATGGAATTGGACTTCGATTAGCTAGTAGTTTCATGCATATCTGTGATTAGTATTTGGATAAAGGATGTGTAAACATTATTATTTGATAAAATAAAATGATGGTTGTGTTTATTTTGTTATTTAATTTTGTATCCTATTTTACATGTTTTAAATCCATGAATATTAAATTATTCTAAATGTCCGTTGTCGTTTAATAATATGGGAATATTATTAAATCAAGACAAATTTAAATGTTGGTCGGGTATACTTGAAAGTATATTGATGTGATTACATACCAAATTTAAATGATATTGCACGAGTCACAGAAAACGACCTACCAAAGAGACGTTTTAAAGATAAATTACCCATTTGTGCAATATTAAAATCAAGTTTAAAAAAGGATTCCCATTTTATAATGCCAATAGAACATATGTGTTATAAAAAAACTGTTAACGAATGGAACTCAAGTATATAAGCCATCAAAATAAATATATCTGCGCGACTCGAAAGCTCCCAAGCTCCACTAGCAAAATAGTAACCTGAACAGTACATGGCTAAAACGTCAACAATAATGTTGGTGAATTCAAAGTTTAAGTAAAAAGCAGTCTTGAAATAATTTTAAGAACTATTTTCAGAAGAAAAGTAGCGTTTCACCATTCAAAGTATTATTTCCAAAATCCAAGTATTATTCAAGTACAACAAGAAAGTATTTAAAAGTTGGACCACAAGATCGAAGTAATGGTGGACAAGTACAATTCCAAGTCCAAAGACAAGTAATGTATACAAGAGAAACACAATCATCAAGTCTAAGTAAAAATTATTGCACTAAGACTCATGACATCGAAGCTGTATTCCGTAATATAAGAGAATTGCATCAGAGTTTCGTAATTATAACGGGTATTTTGACACCATAATGTAATTACTAATAGAATTGCACCGAGTAATTGTAATTATTATGGATTTGCACCAAAATCGTAATTAAATGAATTTGCACCCAGTAATTGTGCTCGTAGGCAATAGCATTCATGCAATAATCTGGATAGCATAACCATTTTGAAAACACTTGTGTCCAAAGTAAAACGAATCCAAGTTGTTCAAAATTCACTGTTTCAAATATAGGTATACAAATGATCTTAAATCATGTAAAAACAATCAAGCATTGGTAAAAATATCATGTAACACTTATAATAGTAGAAATGAGTTTACTTGTAAAAACGATCATGTATTCTCCACCCCGAAAACATTTTAATGAAAACCATAAAAAGAGAAAAGGTGTGTGTATGATACCTCACAAAATATTAAAAATAGTAATTGATCAGTAGTAAAAATAAATGAGTTTGTAAAAGTTGCATGTACTCCCCCTCGCGGGTTTAATAAACATTAAAAAAGATTGAAATGCGAGACTATGAACTCACCTTGAGTAAATGATAATCAACGAAGCATATCACAATAAAAATGCGTCACGAAAACAATCGAATGCAACCTAATCCAATATAGGTCGTATAAGTACTAATCACATTGAGTAATCTCTACTATGCATAAGTCTATTTAGCTAATCACCATCTAATTGTTTGAGTGAAAACATATTTATAATTGTAAAACATTTATAAATATCTGAATAATGTAATTATAGTTATTCATGGTAGGGTATAGTTACTCCTGGTAGTGTTGTTACTACTGGTAGTGTTGTTACTACTGGTAAGTGAATTGTTACTTACAACTGGTAGTGAAGTAAGTTTATTTTCTAAGTCTGACCCGACTATAATGACCCACTAAATCACATTTTCATACTGCCGGTTCTGCAGAGAATTTATGCGAAACGATATTTTGAACAAAAATTTCAGTTCTGTTCCGAGACCGAAACTCGACCGAAATGGTCGAAAAAGCACCCCGTATCAGATCTGATGCAATGTATTAATTAACCAAAAAGAGCCAGATTTTTTGCCCATCGTGCCTTACGACCCGTTATCACTTGCTTTTAGACTTAAAGAACCTCGCGGGGAAGTAAAACAACCATTCTGAGCAACTTTCGTGTTTCGCCGGAAGGCTGAAACGGACTCGAAAGAGCCAAATCGAGAGCTTTTAGAATTCCTGACGAGCAAGCCGTCCATGTATACAAGTGCTGAAATTAAATGTTTAAAATATATATCTCGTTTTCGACCTTAACTTTTTCGTTATTAAGAGTTAGAAGCTATACCATATATCGAAACGATCATCTCGGATAGCTCTATTATATTTCAAAGCCTAAATTCAGATTTTATGAAAAACTCATACTCGATTGTCCGTGCAAACTTTCTGCTCATTTATAATACTATATCAAAACACGCTCAAAACTCATTTTTACATGTTTAAAAGTCCTAATGGTGATTTAAGCTACAATAGAACTAACATATGCATAAAATGAATATTGAAAGAACATAAAGGGTTCTAGATGACCTTATGGTGTATGATATTATGATTAATGAAAAATAAACCACACCCTTGTGGTTTTAAATCCTTGCTGAAAACAACCCTTGTTTTCCTTAATAAAACACTAAGTTTTTCCTTCTTTAAATCATCAACACTAGAAATGGTTATCCATGCTTTGGAAACACCTAGAAATACTCTAGGATTGGATGTAATAGGCCGTGTTATGCTCGTAAAAAATCAAGGTATGGATTGAGTATGTTGGGTGTTTGATGCCGTGGGTTTGTAAGAGCAAAAAGAGAGAGTTGTGTGAAATTTTACTAAGTAAAATGAAGTGTATGTTATCTTTCTTTAGGAGTGCAAGACTTATATGTATAAAAGCTAGTCAATAACACTATTCAAGACAAGATGAGTGATTTAGGGAAAAAGTTGGTCAAGGGTATGGGAAGCATGGGAGGTATGGCTTCATTTAAGGTGATAGGATGTATAAAGACCAATCTTGACCAAATATGATATTTCTTTGAATATTTAGCCATGAATTCGGTTATGGCAAGAGATATATGATATATTTGAGTTAATTTTTATGTATTGGGTATAAAAGTGGGTATTTGTTGAAGCGCAGAAAAGTTTTGGTGGTTCCGGGTATGCCTAAACGTAATTTATCGTGAAACGTTTACACTTTACGTATTCGATAAAAAAATAAAATGAACAAAGTTAATAATTATCCTCAAAATAATTACTTAACCCTTGCTTGATGTAAACATTTAATTGTTTGGTGCCCGTTTACATTGAACGCTAATTTTTAGCTTACGCGATTTAAACTTAATTCATGAAATCGCAAGCAAACGCGTACAATACAAAAGGTACATTGTGGATTTATTGACGTCGTCAATGACTTGAAAACACAGGGTGTTATAGACTTCCCCCGTTAAACGAGCCTTGTCCTCAAGGCTCATAATGCAGTACTTGACGACGGTGTGGTCTTGGTGAAGAGGTGTGGATATTTCTTCTTGAATTGATCTTCTCGTTCCCACGTGAACTCAGGACCTCTCTTGGAGTTCCATCGAACTTTGACTAATGGGATCCGACTTCGCTTCAACCGTTTAACTTCACGGCCCACTATTTCTAATGGTTCCTCAACAAAATGAAGCTTGTCATCAAGATGAAGTCCATCCAACGGAACGGCTAATGGTTCGTCGGCATGACACTTTTTCAGGTTGGACACATGGAATGTATTATGAACTCTACTCAGCTCTTCAGGAAGCTCGAGCTTGTAAGCAACCTCTCCAACCTTTTCTAATACCTTGAAAGGTCCAACATACCTGGGGTTTAACTTCCCCCGTTTGCCAAAACGTACGACCCCTTTCCAAGGCGAAACTTTAAGCATAACTTTATCCCCGACTTGGAATTCCATTGGTTTACGCTTCAAGTCAGCGTAACTCTTCTGTCGATCACGAGCGGCTTGCATCCTTTGCTTGATCTGGATGATTTTCTCAGTGGTCTCTTGAATCAGTTCTGGACCGAGGATTTGAGCTTCTCCAACTTCAGTCCAACAAACAGGTGAACGACACTTTCGACCATAAAGTGCTTCGAATGGTGCGGCCTTGATGCTAGCGTGATAGCTATTGTTGTATGAAAACTCGACTAATGGCAAATGGTTAACCCAACCCTTTCCAAAATCGATCGCACAAGCACGCAGCATATCCTCGAGAGTTTGAATGGTCCTCTCGCTTTGCCCGTCTGTTTGTGGATGGTACGCAGTACTCATATCCAAATTAGTACCCAAAGCGTTCTGAAGTGACCTCCAGAAATTAGATGCGAATCTCGGGTCACGATCATAAATGATTGAGACAGGTATTCCATGTCTCGTGACTACCTCCTTTAGGTACGTTCTTGCAAGTTTATCCAAAGGATCAGTCTCTTTCATCGGTGTGAAGATCGCAGACTTAGTGAGTCGGTCAACGATCACCCAAATGGTGTCGTAGCCTTGCGACGTCTTAGGAAGCTTCGTAACAAAATCCATAGTGATGTTGTCCCACTTCCATTCAGGTATCTTGGGTTGTACCAACAATCCTGATGGCCTTTGATGTTCGGCCTTGACCTTAGCACAGGTCAAACACTTGCTAACATAAGTGGCTATGTCGGCTTTCATGTTGGGCCACCAATATAGCTTCTTCATGTCTTGGTACATTTTGTCGGAACCCGGATGAATAGAGTATTTTGATTTGTGGGATTCGTGCATGATCACAGTCCGCAAATCGCCATAACAAGGTAACCAGCTCCTGCCATTGAGGCACAGGGTTCCATCCGCACGTGGTTCCAACTTTTGTTCTCTAATCGCTTCTGGAAATTTAGCATTTTCAATCAACATTCCCCCAACGTCTTCACTCTTAATGTTCTCTGGTTTTCGCGCTTCAGTCTGAGCATTCAAGATCTGTTTGGGAAGATCCAAGTCCCCCTCCCGCTAAGATCATGACAAAGGCTCGAACGTTCTTAATGGTGGTTCTCGTTCTTCCAGCTCAAAGCATCACAACGACATTTGCATTCCCACCGGGTGATAACGAATAATTGCAATCGTATCATTTAGTAATTCTAACCATCAGGCGTTGCCTCATGTTCAACTCTTTTGATCTAAAATGTGTTTGCAAACTCTTGTGATCGGTGAACACCGTACACTTAGTTCACCGAATCAAATAATGTCTCCAATCTTAAGAGCGACACACTGCTCCAATTCTAATCATGAGATGTTATATTTCTTCTCATGAATTTTTTTAATCGCGGGATGCATACGAAATCACCTTTTTCCTCTTTGCATCAACATAGCGCCCCAAACCCACCCTTCTTTGAAGTGTCGCAGTATGCGATGAAATCTTTGCTTCCTTCAGGTAATGTAAGGATTGGTGCACTGCATAACTTCTACTTCAACAGTTGAAAAGTTGTTTCTTGTTTATCGCTCCAAACCAACTTGACCTTCTTTTGAGTAAGCTTAGTCATTGGTTTGGCGATCTTTGAAAACCCTTTAATGAATCTTTGGTAATACCCAACAAGACCTAAAAATTGACGAATCTCCGTTGGTGACTTAGGAGATGTCCAATCTTTAATGGCTTCAATCTTGGCTGGATCCACATGAATTCCTTCACTATCGATCATATGACCGAGGAACAGTACTTTGGAAATCCAAAATTCACATTTGGAAAACTTGGCATACAATTCCTCCTTCTTAAGCAATTCTAAGATTTGCTTAAGGTGTTCTTCATGTTCTTGTTTGTTCTTCGAGTATATCAGAATATCGTCAATAAAGACAATCACGAATTTATCCAGATATGGTTTACACACCCGATTCATAAGGTCCATGAATACGGCAGGTGCGTTTGTCAAACCAAATGGCATAACTTGAAATTCGTAATGGCCGTAACGAGTTCTGAAGGCAGTTTTCGGAATGTCTTCTTCTCGAACCCTTAGTTGGTGATAACCTGACCTTAGGTCGATCTTCGAGTAGACACTCGACCCTTGAAGCTGATCAAATAAATCATCAATTCTGGGGAGTGGATAACGGTTCTTCACCGTCAGTTTGTTTAATTCCCGATAGTCAATGCACATCCGGAATGATCCATCCTTCTTCTTGACAAACAAGACCGGAGCTCCCCAAGGTGAGGAACTGGGTCTTATAAAGCCTTTGTCGGATAGCTCTTTCAGTTGCTCAGATAACTCTTTCATTTCGGAAGGCGACAATCGATAAGGTGCCCGTGCTATTGGTGCAGCACCAGGTACCAAATCAATTTGAAACTCCACTTGTCGAGTCGGAGGAAGACCCGACAAGTCTTCAGGAAATACTTTAGGAGAGTCTTGAACTATTGGTACGTCCTCAAGTCGCTTCTTCTCCGACTTGTCTTCAACCTCCTTTGCAGTAACATGTGCCAAAAGATAGGAAATCCTTTTTCTATGTACTTTTGCGTTTTAGTGCACGAAATGATGTTTAATCGTGTCACATTTCCCTGGTTACTTCCGTCACTGCGTATGATTAATGTTTCATTTCTCCAGGGGATGCGAACAATCTTAATGACCGCTTAGTACTTCGCCAACCAATCCATACCGATTAGCATCGAAACTACCAAGTTCTAAAGTCATTAAATTTATGTTGAATGGGTGATTTAGTAAATTCTCTAATGGCGAGTAAATTTGATAGCGAATTGTCCTAGGGCGACTAGTGATGTGTCTCGGCTTAGGATTTGGTATAAGATGATGCCAACTTTATAGTAAGACGGAGTGAAGGTCTGCTTAGTTGATATGGTTACTAATTCGATTTCCAAAAGTAAACGCGTTCTATGAATACGCACACAAAACATGATATAAGTAGAAAATTGTTTCCTTAACAAGAGGTTTTTAGAATGACTATTCTCAGCACGGCATGGTACCTTCCTGAATTATACATAGTTGATCAGGCCATGTATAATTGAGGACTAACGATGCATTGCTCATTTTCGTCAAAATAGCTTTATAATTTCATGATATTCGTGAGAGTAGTTTGTAAGAGTAAATAAAGAACCTAAGTTAATATTGACGAAATTCCCCTAATACAATAATTTGATAGCTAAATTGAAATCATTCGTACAACTGAAATTTTTAGGGAAATACAACGAGAACTCCTAAGGAGATAAAGTCTATGATAGTTTCAACTTAGGATTTGCTAGGCAAAGCGAGG
>BQNB010056866.1:0-36193 GCA_026074375.1 Tanacetum coccineum
AACGGTTCGATCCCGAACCGTTCCTTTAACAATCGTCCTTAAAATTTTAACAATCAATCAAATATAGAAGGACTGGTTTCCAAATTCATGGCATCTCAAGACACTAGGCTATCCAAGTTTGAAGCCGATTTCAAACAACAGCAAAGCGAGATGACCAACAAAATTGACAATGTGTTAAAGGCCATCACCAACTGAATAACTGGCACGCTGCCTAGCGATACGGTTATGAACCCAAAACTAGGGACCCATCCAGTCTCGTCTGCTCGTTCTTACCAAACTATCGATCCCCAATGCTCATCTCACTCTTCCAACTCAATCAATGCCATCAAGGCACATTTCAAGAAGGCAGCCATTCCCCAAACAAGCTTGCAGCAACCCAAGGTTGAAACTGAACCACCACACATAGAAGAACCCAAACCAACTATTAAAGATGAATTCCAAGATTTGAATCTTAACCTTCCGGTTCTTGAAGTCCTAGCTCACACTCTAATACATAACGCTATATTAGATAAATACGTCGAGAGCTTAGAACTAGGCAAAAACGGATCAACATTTGTCCAAGGGGAAACACCTACAAAGATGGGAGACCCCGGGCTATTCACTTTACCTTGTAGATTAGGGGGCTCAAAACCTTTTGACACACTAGCTGATTTAGGATCACGCGTAAACATAATCCTACTTTACCTCTTCAAAAAGCTTAACAACGGATTATTAGAAGAGACTGATCATATCTTCGGATTGGCTGACGAAACCAAATCCTACCCCGTCAAAATCGTTAAAGACGTAGAAGTCCACATAGGAAGACTAAAACTATTAAATGATTTCTCGTACTTGATATGAAAAAGGACCCCGAGACCCCTTTACTTGTAGGAAGAGGATTCCTAGCTACCGCCAACGTAGTTATAGATTGTAGGATGGCTATAATAGCGGTAGGAGAAGGAATCACTAGGTCGGTATTCGGTGTAAAAGGAGTAGACTTAGGAGAGGAAGAAGCACCTTATTAGACCACACTTAGAAAAAGGGAATCCTATAAACCTCAACCGAGCACGAATGAGATAAGCGCAAAACCCCCTTACTACGCTAGGAAAGACTTCTTAGACTTCCATTTGCCCAGAGAATGGGAAATTTCTAAAGATGCCGAGATTAATCATTTCAAAGATACCTTGGTGTTTATGAGGATGGTGGAGTTCCTGGGAGCCATACCTATTAACCTTAAGTGTAATATGTGGGAGTCAGAGAACCTAATTGAGAAACCAATTAACTAGGACAAACCATCCAAAAATGGAGATGGAGCATGGCATGCCAAGATTAGATTAATCGACCCCAATGGAGAGGAATTTACCAAAACCCTTCAATCAATTTCCACCACTAGGAAGCTCTCCGAAAGGGAAAGTCCAAGAGAAATCATCGACTTGGACCATTTTTACGATACGTGATGTGTGGCTTCGAGTCTAGCTACAAGACTCATAAATAAAGAAAAGCGCTTCTTGGGAGGCAACCCAATTAACTTTTCCCGCAAATTAGGAGTTTCATGTGTGTTTTAATTCTTTTCCATTTGTTTTATTATGTTTGAATTATCTTGTAATCATGCTTTTTATTGTCTTTAACCTCGTCTTAATTTCAATCAAAGGTATTTTGGAAACAATAAGTGTAGGGGAATTTATCCCGATTTTGGGCCAAATTAAAACATGTTAAATGAATTATTGAGATTAATTCGTGTTAGTATCGAATCATATGATTAAATTGTTAAATCTCAGGTTTTATGCTGCCATTTATACATGAACTAACTTATGGAATCAAGTGTAGGAAATTTTTCATCAAAAACAAAAATTTCATTTTCACAGACTGTGGAGACGGCGTCACGATTAACAAGTAACGCCGTCACCATGACACCCGTGATGGGGTCACACCAACCCCGACGGCGTCAAACACCCAGGTTTAGAAAACTCAAAGTTTTTAATTATTTTTGAAATTAAAACTTGCATAACATTTAATATATGTATTCTTCTGTATAAACCTGCAAAACCTAATGAGTTTAACAATTCTCTCATCCTATCTTTACTGCTTTATCGAGTCAAACCCTAAATTCATATTGTATATTTGTCTATCGCACATTTTATGCTTGGTATAGTTGTCTTTGTCTTTGATTACAGGTTATATTTTATAAGAAGAAGCTTGGAAGTTTCATTGGATGATTCTCGGAGGACGATTTAACCGGTTATCGCATGTTTCTTCTCCATTATTGAGCAAACCAGGGGAGTACTAGTTTCTTTTACTTGTTTTCTTTTCCCTTTATTCGTTTCAACGGGTACTTTTATAGAACATTGGGGACAATGTTCAACTTAAGTGTAGGGGGAAATAAGCCTTAGAAACTATTCTTTCATTTTCCATTTGCTTTGTCCTTAAAATGATGGGTAATATATCGAAACATAACATAAAAGGTGATTTTTACCCAAATTTAAATTTTTTTATGACACATACCGATGAAAACCGAGTATTAATAGCGTCTCATGGATAGGAATTTATATGACTAGCACAATAACCCTCAGAATTCCACCCCAAAAATGTGAGGTTCACCCTTAGATCTTTAGGGATATTTCGGGTACCCTATCGTTTGGTAACCCAAGATTATTTTATCTTTACCCGGCTTGAGTTAAGGTTGATCTGCAGGCGTGCATGTCTATTCCGTCGTTACGGCCATGTATGCATTGCCTTGTCGCCTTTTTTGGAATGTCTGGTGTTAGTAAAATTCATATGAGTGTACCGGTAGCATATTAAATTCTAGAACTTGTTATTGTGATGCATTCCAAGACCGCATAGTAAGTATTAGGATTTGCTTGATAAGAGGCATTAGGATTAACCCATGTTTTAAACCTAATAATTGTTATGATGTCACATTCGTATCATATAACTATCCCAACCTTTCCCATGCACTTCAATATTAGTGAAGGGATACCCTAGTACAAACCTTCGAGAATATCTTTTTTCACGGTTCTCATAATTTTTTGGTGGATTCCGGATCATTAATGAAGAGCATTATCACCCTTAAACCAATCGTTACACCCAAAAAGCCTTAGCCTACCTTATATGTAATCTCTTTTAGTACATTATTGTGTTTTAACCCAAGTTAGTTATTGAGTACACGGTTGCTAAGTCCTTATCCTTGTAAATACTGTTTTATGACGATTGGGATTCATGGTAGTATTCATATGTTTGTTAAATGATACCCATGTTATTTTGATCCACCTCAAATCGGGTCATTAGATAGATTGTAAATATCGAGCATGAAAAATCTCAAGTGTAAGGGTACATATTATAAACCCTATGTGATGTACTATATTATTAAAAAAAGTGAAAAGAAAAAGAAAGAGATTGATGTAGAGTTTATATATCTTCGTTCGAGTCTTGGCTTAGCAACCAAACCAGCGTGTATTCATGTAAATAATTAGCTAACCCTTCTACTCCAAATTCACCCAAAGCCACCCAAATGTATCCCATCCGTTTCTGTTTCCATTATATGTTATCTTACAACTACACCCCACAACCCTTTAAAATACCTCTTAGATATTAATGAATAATGCTTGCACCTAGTAGTGGAGGGTTGATCCTTTACCAAGCCTATGGTAATTTATATGCTATGATAGGTAATGAGTGTTGATTTTCCGTTTCCCTTTTATGTTATAATTTATTATACACCCGAGTGAAAGAGAGAATCCCAAACACTTATGTGAGGTGCTAGTGTATACTTTCCGTGCTTTTAATTAGAAGGGCTAGAAGGTTGTGTTATAAAATACTTTTAAAGAGTAGGTAAAATGACCCCTCATATTGTTACTGTCTAGATAGAAAGGCCCATTTAATTGAGGACAAGCAAATCCCAAGTGTAGGGGTATTTTATGAGGTGTCATTTTATACACTTTTTTGGGGTCATTTAACCTCCTAAATCGTGTGTTTATGCCCAAAATAGGTACTTAATCGTTCCTTTTCAGGTATTTTGCATTTGGAAGGAATTTGGAAGAAATACACATGACTTGGGCTCACTTGGATAAGAAACGAACAAGACTACAAACCTACACCAACATGGCTCAAGAATTTCTCTATAGTGGCTGGAGACGGCGTCAAAAATATAACGTGACGCCGTCACAACAATGATCAAGACGGTGTCACGAGTTTCCAAGACGGTGACAAATCACATGACCCAGCCCATTATCTATAATATTCTCTTTCATGATGGCGTCACAATTAAAACGCGACGCCATCACAACAATTTTCCTATATATACAAACCCGAATTTAGGGTTTTGAGTGTGTAACTTTAGAATAAAAAGAGGGTACGAACCCTAGTTCATTTAGCAGTTGTTAGGGACGAATTTAGGGCCTAAAAACCATATTGTACTTCCTCCAACTCATGTTTTAATCAAGTAAGTTTTATTTAATCATTCAATATGTCTATGGGTTGTTTGATTCATCTATGTTCTTGCTTTATTAACATGTTAAGCTAAGCCTCCTATTGTGTTTATTTATGATTGTATGAAACCTAGAATGTAGATCTTAGTGGTGTTGCTTCTTGTGATGGATGTGCATGTTAGGCCTTAGAAAACCAACTTTTGTCTGTATCGCTGTTGATATGTCTAGGGAAACATGATTGTGTAGAAAGGATACCATCGGGTAACAGTCTTCATACTACCTTGCCCCCTAATATGGTTGATCCACTTTTAATATATTTCACATGCACTTAGTGTACCCTTAGGGGCCTTGTAATAGTCTTCATACTACCTTGCTTGTGCGTTGCTCTAACGGAATGCTAAATAGACGGCGGGTTCGTGTAATTCGTTCATGACTTAGGAAATATTTACACAGATCATCACAAGTGTGACAAGGCAACAACACTATGAGATGCATTCTAGGGAGTAATACATGATTAAATAAACACAGTCTTTTATCTTATTGTTATCACTGCTAGTTTAGATTATATTTATTTTATAAGCTAAAACTGAAACCAAACCTCTCCAATATTTGGATTTATTGCCTTTCCATAATAATATAAAAAAATGCCGAAAGTATTTCCTCAACCTTGAGATTCTGTTAGACCATGATTATGCCTTCTCAACCTATTCGCGTGTGAACATATTACAACCCCGAATCTTGCCTTTTACTACTTCTTACAACGATTAGGGGCTGCTGCCTAGGTGTTATGTAAAAACTACTTGTTGAAGTCTAACGGCGACCGTATTAGTTTCATATTGGGTCATGGCCCGTTAAACCAAGTAAGTAGGTTTAGGCTTATCCATTAAGTCCGATAAGCAAACCGTTAAGTAAATAAGCACTCGATGTATTAGCAAGCTATTAATAAGCTTCCAATCAGCCAAGCCAAGAGCCCAATAAGCCAACTGTGGGCCTTAAGCCATGGTTTGGGCTCATTTGTTGGGCCGAACCTCTTTAACTCCTACGGGCCCATTAGTTAAGCCCGATAAGCTAAAAATGTATCAAATAAGCTCTTGGTTCTAGAATAAGCTATAAATAAGCCTTTAATAAGCCAAGAGTAATAAGCCGAACCATAGGGCTTATGGATTAAGCTCATGGTTTTGGGCTTTCGGTTGTTGGACGCGGCTTATTAGCCTGTTAAGCATATTTGGGCTTATTTGTTAAGCCAAATAAGCTTAACTCTTTGTCTTTTTAAAAGAAGTCAAGAAATAAGCTAGACAATATATAAGCTGAATATAAATAAGGTAAACAACATTTCCCTTTTGTTTCTTTTGTGGGCCGAAACTACATATAAGCCCAATAAGCTCTTCAAGAGCTTAAAAATAAGCTGAAACATTAAATAAGCATATAGACATAATTTTATTACATAAAAACAACCACAGTCATAAAACTACACTTTTCTTGTCCTTCTTTAATTTATTTTCGAACCATAGCTAAACCCTTTTGGGGGTTATGTAGTTTTTAAACCTTGATTTTTACAAAGAGAGTTGTACATCTAATGTTTATGCATTATAAGGATATCAAAAGTACAAGTTTTATGAAGAATAGATTACTTATAAGAAATGATGATGAGAAGGTGATTAGAGACTAAATACAACCCAAACATTGTGTTCAAACTACCCGAATAACAATACGAATCAAACCCGAATACAATATCTTGATCAAAAGTTGAAAAGTATAAAAGTGTGCGTTTGTGTTTTATGGCGTTCAAATAAGAGAGACAAGAAGAGAGAACGTGTGTGTTTTATTTTGAATGAATGATGATAAGAATGAGATGAAAATGAAATGCCTAGCTTAATTTGTAAGACTTCAAGTTTTTGGAAGCATGCATGTGTGGGGTGGGGGCTTTCGGACGCATACAAGGAAAGGGGGGGGGGGACCAAAATTATCTCAACTTTATGAGGGGCTCATGCAAGGTGGTGGAAAATATCTAGATATTTCCATGCACACATATACTAGTCATTATTCACGGAACACGCAAATACTAAAAACGTGTAAAAACTTTACGAAAAATTCTAAAAATTTAAATATCAACTTGACACATAAAAACGCGACTATTTTCAAAAGAGCACATCAATTAGAAACCCAAAATTCTCACGGTAACGATTCTCATATATACGCGGGACAACTTCCCGGTTAGACGTAAAAATTACACGAAACTTATAAAATTCCAAATACTGAACGAAAACGGTTAAAATATTGGCCTAAAATTTATGGAGTGTCACATGAATCGAGTTTTATAAATTTAAATATTGAACAAAATATATTTTAAAATAAAATACGCATCAAGTTTTTGGCGTCGCTGCCTGCGAGCTAAAAATTAGTATTAATTTGATTTCTTGTAATTATTTCCATTCTCTTTTTAACTTTTAAATTCTTTAGGAACTATGGCGGGAGTAGACCCCACCCCCCCCCCCCCCCCCCCCCCCCCCCCCCCCCCCCCCCCCCCCCCCCCCCCCCCCCCCCCTCCCCCCCCCCCCCCCATCAAATACTCTCACCATGGAACAATACTTAGCATTTTTCACTAGAAAACCAGGCATCGGGCGTGGTTAAACCAGAAATCAGGGGCAATGTCAACTTTGAGATCAAGAGTCAATTTATGCGAGAATTGAGGAAAGAAACCTTCTTCGAGAATAAGAATGAGGATGCCCACGATAATGTTGATTGAGTCCTCAGCATTGTAAGTTTGTTCAATATTCCTAGAGTATCACAAGACGTAGTACTGCTACGTGTGTTCCCTTTTACTCTTACTGGAGCGGCTAAAAGATGGGTGGATAGACTCACTCTGGGACGGTCAACACTTGGGACCTCCTTAAAAGGGCCTTATCGAAAGGTATTGTCCACCATCAAAGACTGTTAAACAGCTTGAAGACATCCACAACTTCAAGCAGGAAAGCGATGAATAATTATACCAATCTTGGGAACGGTATAATGATTTGCTGTATAAGTTCCTAACCCATGACATAAACAGCCATCAAAAGGTAAACATCTTTTATAAAGGTTTGAGCACTATGAACTGTCAATTACTTGATTCGCAAGGACCAATTCCTAGGATGTCACCAACTCAAGCTAGGACAACAATACAAATTATGGCTAACCACTCTCAAAAGTGGCACGATTATACATCAAGCAGGAACATTAGCAGCAGCAGTAATACTGATGGACTAGCTGTAATCGTAAGTAAACTGGATAACTTGGGATGCGATATGAAAAAGCTAAAAGAAAATGCTCATGCGATCTAAGTTTGATGTCAAATTTGCGAAAAGGAACACCTCATCCTCTGACAAGACTGTCCTCTCAACGAGGGAATTCAACAGGTGGAAGAGGTATGTTTGGTGATTTAGGCGCAACGCTCCTTTAACGGATGTAATGGAGCCATAGTTTCGTCGTATGTCCACCCGAGATACTACACTGATAACGCTCAAATTATACATGTTTCTATACGCGTTATCAATGTTTATATATATATATATATATAAATTGGTTAAATATAAGAACTTTTGGTATAGAATAGAGTATATTTGCTATTGTAGGTTCTTGGAACATGTCGTGGAAAAAAACGAAAGAAAACACTAAGATTTGAAGCTTAAATAAAGAAATAACTCAAGCTGAATGCTTCCCGACACATGTTCACTGTTTTGGCCATAACTCGGTCATACGAACTCCGTTTTAGTTGATTCAAGCGGCCACGGAAAGATAATTAAATTATCTACAACTTTGGAAATGTCCATATGCTAAAACGACCCAAAGTTCGGCACACTTTGAAATAAGTGCGGCGCACTTTTCCATCAGAACTAAAATTTAAGAGAATTAAATGCAATTCAATGCTAAGTGCATTAACTCACAAAGTGTTGCGCACTTTTATGCAAGTGGGGCGCACTTTGGCCCCAAAAAAGCCTATATAAAGCCCCTTTTACCTCTCATATCACACACATCTCACACACAAACTTCTATCTTACACACACACAATCTCTATAGCCTTTGAAGAGGAGGAAGGAGTGGTGAGGGTCTCTGGACCCAATGATCCAAACATCCCTCTAAACCGCCATGCCACCACCACTCTCAACCATAAACCACTACTAAAATACATATTTTCAAAAGTTCTACACCATATATAGATCATATACCATCCATTTCTATAACCTTAAAACTTATGACTTTGATTCTTGGAGGATTCACACAAAATTCTCTTAAGATCATCACCATAAACCTTTTTACCAAACACTCCATTTGGTGATGTGTTGCGGATTTCCAGAAGTTACATAGTATATCCCGGGTTATCTTAGTAGCATTTGGTTGTTGGTTGATCATGGAACTACTAGTTTTGGGTTGATGGTTGTTGTAGTCGAAATATTGGTATTGTTACTTTGCTTCTTATATGTGAAACATGAATAATATTTGGATGATTTTGCTATGATTTATGAATATACATGTTTATGAATTCGATGTTATCTTAATTGGATCATTGTTTATCTCTTGATATATCTTGCAATTGAAATAGGCCTAAAGGATTAATTACCTTGATATATTTTGAATCATGTTGGCCATATGAATCAATATCATGCTTGTGAGAATGGTGTGGTAAATTGATAAACAACCTAAGTAGAATGATGTTTAAGACCCTTCCTTATGCTGATCGACCGTGTTGGGAGGAATTCATATGTATGCATATTTGATATAAACCATTTTTAATGCGCTCGTGATAATGTAGTATATAGGCCAAAAGGATTCTATGTTATCATTGGTAGATATGCTTGTTATTATGATTACCCGTCATATATGACTTGTATGCTTTGTTTATATAAAGTCTTGCTCTATCTCTATCTATTATGTTATGTGCATCATGCCTTGTTTCTTGCTTGCTTTATACACACGTTTTGGCTTTATGATCCGTGACAATCATTTAGCTTTGTTACTTGATAAACAATTTGTGAATTGCTACAAATCCCGTGGAATGAACTGGACATACCTAATACTATATTACACTCGAATAGGGTATACTTGCACGAATGTTGTGTTTTTAGTAAAAATCGGTATTTATAGTTATTATAAATTTAAAGCTTGTAAAAACACACATCAAGTTTTTGGCGCCGTTGCCGGGGAGTTGTTTAGTTGTTTGCAGATTGTTTGCTAGTCTTGTGCATCTTACGTGTGCTTAAATCTCTTAAAATCTCAAAATATGTCTGCTGTTACAGAAAGTACGGCGCACAGTTAACCTTGTGCGCCGCACTTCCCCTGTTCCCGTTTCTTATTTTGCAGGTTTATACCCGAAGTACGCCGGTTTCACACCAAAATCGCCGTATTGTTTTACAAATCCAACTTTATAAACTCGTCGTACCGTTTTCTGGCAAACGGAACCCAAAAATCACTTTTCTTCAGGAAGTACGCCGCACATACAATTTGTGCGCCGGTTTTCCTGAAAACCCAGGAAGTACGCCGTACTTTACCCAAGTACGCCGCACTTTCTGCAAATTTTCACAAACATAAACTGATTTAAAACCAAAACCCAAACAAAACCCTCAAATTGCTAGTCTCAGGTATGTGATCATTTAAAATTTTATTTTATATGATTTTATGCCTTGTATAATTGTGGGTATTTAGTTGTCATTCAAAAAACAAAAAAAAAGATTTTATTTCTAAATTGTTTTTGCTTATTTTGTTTTCTGACATGTTCCTGTTGATATAATAAACATGTGTTTTGTTAGTTTGTTTATATTTCTTGCATTTCATCTGTGAAAAATATAATTTTTGGAAATTTTGCAGTAAGTACGCCGCACAATTAATTTTGTGCGCCGCACTTTGCACCTGCAATAACAAAAAGAGTCAGTTTTGTATAAAAATAAATCATATGCATTTTTTTATGTTATGTGAATAATTGTTAAATGTCTTTATTTGTTTATGCATCTTAGTTTGCTTGTTTATGTGTGTTTGTTTGCATTATTATGTAAAAGTGTCAAAAAATATAAAAATCTAAAAAGAAGTTTCATTTTTTTAATAATGTTCTTGTCTGTGTGTTTGTATGACTGTTTATCTGTTATGTGTTATGTGTTTTAATTTGTGTTTGCATGTTTGCTTGCTTGTGTATTTATAAGTATGACCATATATAAAATAAAAATAAAAAAAGTTAAAAAAAAATTATTATAATCTTAAAAAAAAGAGTTTCATATTTCCTTTTGTTTAGTTGGTTTGTTTGTGTTTGCATGTGTTTGTTTATGCGATTATATATGTGTTCGTAACTAATAAAGTGTGATAAAAAAATATGTTTTCTGTCATGATAAAACTGCCGCACACATATTGTTGTGCGGCGCACATTTATAAATATTTCCCGCCATCATTTGAATATTTGAAATAATAATCAAAAAAATTAGACTCGATGTACGTCGCACTTTCCTTTAAGTGCGACGCGCTTCTGGTCTACAAAAAAATAATTTTGTTAAATATTTGTTTTATATGTTATATAACTAATGTATATTCGATTTGTGTTTAATTTATGCTTAAAAATTAAAAAAAGACCAAAAAATATTCGTTTTAATTTTTTTTTTAGTTATAAGTTTTTGTACCATAAATAATTAAGTATGTGCTTGATATGTATTTGTTTTTAAACCAAAACCAAAAAAATCAAAAAAAATAAAATTAAAATAAAATATTTTTATGTGTGTTTGTTTTAGTAAATGTATATAAATAAAAATTTAATGAAAAAAATATAAAAATCTATAAATAAAATTATTTTGAACTTTATGGGTGTGTTCGCTGGAAACCCTCACGAGACTATAACTCGTCCACTCGGGCCACCGAGGGGTTTAAAGGCTTGTTGCATACGCTAAATGCAATCGTGATGCCTACGAAAGTGCGCTTTATATTTTACGTTTTTTTGTAGTTTAGTTTATTTTGCAGATTAAATAAAACAGGTGGAGCTTGGATTGGTGGTTGGCATCTTATCACTTGGGGTGTGATATATTTGGATCAGTATATTACATGTGGTAGAATACACATGCTTGGCGTTCTGTTTCGCGCCATATCTTCCAGAATTCAATCAAGTACTTATGAGCCCCGGGAAGTTTTGTTTCTCTTATATTTATTTCTCTCGTTTGTCCCACTTTTAAGTTATTTTCTGATTACGCGTAATGCTCAACTTAAGTGTGGGGGGAAAATAAATTAAAAAATCAAACTCATTAATAATTTGTAACTTTTGTCCGCCCTCGGTAATCTAAAAATCTATTCTTGTTTTTAATTTTTTTGCCACATAGGTTAATATATTAGAATAAAACTTAACAAATTAATAAAGTTTTGAAATCAAAGATGTGTCCCTATTGATAAAGCAGATCCGACTCGGGATCGATGATATTACTTGCGCATTTATAACCATTCCAGTAAATATGTGAGGATTTTGAGCCTGTATATAGCATACGTATTTTATGCTTGATTCCTTTGATTATGAGTGTGTCGGTGATTTATTGATTCTAGAACTTGTGCTTGATAATCATTACGAGACCGCAGTGAGATCATGTTCGCGTAATATAGGTATTTTTATGTGATAAAGAGGCAACTTAGGATTAACCCAAATAGCCATTCCATTTATTATTTATTCTCTTAGCTGGTTACACTGATCAGCTAACCACCCAAATAAAGCCCTTATGTTAGCACTCATCTTTAGTGCTAGATACCCCTAGTTTAACCTCTGAGCCATTCTATTCATTTTTCTCATCCACTAAAATAAAAAATACAAAAATATATAACCTTTAGCCTAGCCTTACCCTTATCGAAAATCCCTACGGTTGGTTGCTAGTTGCTCGGTATGATTGGTTGATTTTTGCTTATGGTTTGCTCGCGCTTTATTATGAGGGTTGTACCATTTCAACGAAGTCGAAGGTTCGAAACTTCGGTTTTCGTATTTTTTGTGGTGTACACTTATATTAAGTGTGGGGGAACTGTTAGTTGTGCGAAAGTGGAGTGAAAAAAAAAGAATCAAAAAAGAAAAAGTGAGAGAAAGAAAAGTATGAATAATAGTTGAGATGTTGGTTGCTTGTGACGTATTGCTATATTACATTTGTGCCAGTTTATTTATGATCGAGAGAGGTTGAATGTTCGATAACCTCGCGGGTTTGTGGATTATCGTAACTAGGAGCATGGTTTCTTGGACTTATCAACATATATATTATAAAACCATTTCCAGTATATAGTTACCTGCCTTATCACACCCTAGTAAAACCCTTAGGCCTACGTTACAACCCAATAAAAAGTCCTCTTTCGATATTTATACCTGGTGCTTACGCCATGTTGATGCAGTTTTGTGTCTTGTACAAGCCTATGGTATGAAATGAATCATGTCTGAGCAATTGAGTGTGATTTCCCTTTTACCCTCTATTACATCACATACGAGTGTTTGAATGAATTATATATCCTTTTTGTGAGGGGGATTAGTCATGTTATTACAGCTTGAAGATCATTGGGTATTGTCAAACATCTTTGTTTTCGCATATTATAAATCCAAACATATTTTTCATAATTATATTCTTGTTTTGTAAAGCTTATTATTTTTCTTATTTTGGTTGAGGGAAAGCAAACCCTTAAGTGTAGGGGGGTGCTTGCACCTTTTGCACTTATTTGTTACAAAAATCAAAAATATTTTCGAAGGTGCTTGCGCCTTTTGCATTTATTTGTTACAAAAACCAAAAATATTTTTGAAAATTTCACACCCAATAAATTTTTTAAAATATATATATATATATCAAAATTTAAATTTTCCTATATCTTGTCACTTAGGACCCTGTTTATAAATTTTGTTTTCTTAGATTTGCTTGAGGGCAAGCAAAGTTTTAAGTGTGGGGGGATTTGATAACGCTCAAATTATACATGTTTCTATACGCGTTATTAATATATATATATATATATATATATATATATATATATATATATATATATATATATATATATATATATATATTGGTTAAATATAAGAACTTTTGGTATATAATAGAATATATTTGTCATTGTAGGTTATTGGAACGTGTCGTGGAAGAAAACGGAAGAATACACGAAGATTTGAAGCTTTAACGATGAAGTAAACTCAAGCTGAATGCTTCCTGACACCTGTTCACTGTTTTGGTCTTAACTCGGTCA
Organism: Tanacetum coccineum; assembly: GCA_026074375.1. Lineage (NCBI taxonomy): Eukaryota > Viridiplantae > Streptophyta > Magnoliopsida > Asterales > Asteraceae > Tanacetum > Tanacetum coccineum. Next base: position 13,602 of record BQNB010056866.1, read on the forward strand.
TACGAACTCCGTTTTAGTTGGTTCAAACGGCCACACTAGCGGAAAATGACCAAAAGTACGTTGTACTTGCAGAAAGTGTGGCACACTTTTTCACCAGAACTTAAAAATCCTTTAAATACCCAAAGTCTGACAGTTTTACCTAAAGTGCGGTGCACTTTTAAGACGGCAGAGAAAATTAAATGCAATTAAATGCTAAGTGCATTAACTCACTAAGTGTGGCGCACAAATAAGTGTGTGCGGCGCACTTTGACCATTGAAAAGCCTATAAATACCCTTCTTGGCTCTTCCATTTGATATATCTCTCATACAATCTTCATACATCTTACATACACAATCTCTAAAGCCTTTGGAGAGGAGGAAGGAGTGGTGAGGATCCTTGGATCCAATTATCCAAACACCCCTTTAATCCACCACTTACTACCATTTCCCCACCATACTACCACCACAAACCACCATCATAGCCATGAATTTCCAGAATTCTAACATCATATCTAGCCTACATATCATCCATTTCCATAAGCTTAACACTTATCACCTTGATTCTTAGAGGATTCGCACCAAATTCTCTTAAGATCATCACCATAAACCTTGTTACCAAACACTCCATTTGGTGATACGTGATTGAATTTCCAGAAGTTATGTGACATATTTTTGGTTATCTCAGTAGCATTTGATTGTTGGTTGATCATGGAATTGTTAATTTTGGGATTGGTGGTATGTTAGTCGAAATATTGGTATTGTTACTTTGCTCTCATATGTGAAACATCCTGATTATATTTGATATGTTATTGCTATGACTTATGAATATACTGTTTTATGAATCGATGTTATCTTGCTTGGATCATTGTTTATCTTTTGGTATATCATTGCAATTAAAATAGGCTGAAAGGGTTAATTGTCTTGATGTATTTTGAATCGTTTGTCTATAACGTGTCAATATCATACTTGTGAGAATTGTGTGGTAAATTAATAAACAACCCTAGTAGAATAGTGTATAAGACCCTTCCTTATGTTGACCGACCGATTTGGGAGGAATTCATATGTATGCATATTTTATATAAACCATTCTTAATGCGCTCGTGATGATGTAGTGTATAGGCCGAAAGGATTCTATGTTATCATTGGTAGATATGCTTGTTATTATGATTACTCGTCATATATGACTAGTATGTTTTGTTTATATAAAGTCTTGCTATATCTCTATCTATTATGTTATGTGAATCATGTCTTGTTCCTTGCTTACTTTATACACACGTTTAGGCTATTTGACCCGTGATAATCATTTAGCTTTGTTACTTGATAAACAATCTGTGAATTGCTACAAATCCCGTGGAACGACCTGGACTTACCTAATAATATATTACACTCGAATAGGGTATACTTGCCCGGATGTTGTGTTTTTGGTAAAAATCGGTATTTTTAGTTATTATAAATTTAAAGCTTGTAAAAACACACATGAAACTTCCTAAGTACTTCCAAGTTTCTTCTCATCAAATATAACATGTAAATCAAAGACAAAGACAACTACACCTGGCGTAAAATTGGCAGGATAATGATATATACAACAAAACTTTAGGGTTGACTCTATGAAATCAGTAATGATAGGATGAAAGTGATGATATAATCATAGGTTTCTGCAGGTTTACAAAAAAATTACAAATTTTAGATATTGCACAATTTATTTTTCGAAAATAATAGAAAAATGTTGAATTTTCACGTGGCTGGGGGCGTGACGCCGTCCGGAGAAATCCTGACGCCATCTCCAGCCACTGTGAAGAATTCTTCTCCGTTTTTATTGAAAATTTCTTGCACTCAATTTTATTAGTTATATCATGTGTAAAATACTGCATAAAACCTGAGATTAATCATTACAATCATATGACTCGAATATGACGCGAATTAATCTAAACAATTTATTTTATATGTTTGAATTGGTTCTTATAAACCGGATATTTTCTCTTACACTTATTTTATGCAAAATACCTTCGATTGTTAATAAGACGAAGTTAAAAATAAAACAAAGCATGATTACAAAATAATCCAAACATACAAGAATAAATGATAAATAATTAAAACACAAGACACTCCTAAATGCGGGAAAATAAATATTGGGTTGCCTCCTAAAAAGCGCTTTTCTTTATTTATGAGTCTTGTAGCTAGACTCAAAGTCACGCGTCTTTACGTGTCATAGATGTGATCCAAGTTGATGATCTCTTTTGGACTCTCCCTTTCAGAAAGTTTTCTAGAGGTGGGGAATGACTGGAGGGTTTTGGTGAATTCTTCTCTATCTGGATCAATCAGCCTAATCTTGGCATGCCACGCCCTGTCTCTATTTTTGGGTGGTTTGTCCCAGTTGATCAGATTTTCTATTAAATCCTCTGACTCCCACATGTTTCTATTAAGGTTTATGGGTATAGCCCCTTAGAATTATACCATTCTTCTAAATACTAGGACGTCCTTAAAAGGATTGACCCAGCATCTCTAGCTATTTCCCATTCATCGGGTAAATGACAGTCCATGAATTCCTTCTTATCATAGTAAAGGGTTCGAACGCCCACACCATCTGAACTCGGTCGTGGTTTGTATGACTCCCATTTTCCTACTGTGGTCTAATAGGGTGCTTCCTCTTCACCTAGTTTGATTCCTTTTACTCTAAAACTAACCTAGTGATCATTTCTCCTACCGCTATTTTAGCTTTCCTACAATCTATAAATGCATTAGCGGTTGCTAAGAATCCACTTCCCACTAGTAAAGGAGTTTCGAGGTCCTTCTTCATGTCAATTACGTAAAAGTTGTTTAAGAGTTTTAATCTTCCTATGTGGACTTCTACATCTCTAACAATTCCAACAGGGTAAGACTTGGTTCCATTTGCTAACCCGAAAACATAGTCAGTTTCCTCTAAAAGTCCTATGTTGAGCTTTTTGAATAAGTATAACGGGATTATGTTCACGCAAGACCTTAAATCAGCTAAGGTATCAAAAGGTTTAGAGTCTCCTAGTTAACAAGGTAGAGTGAATAATCCAGGGTCTTCCATCCTTTTAGGCATTTCACCTTGGATAAATGTGGACCTATTTTTGCCTAGCTCTAAGCTCTCCACGTATTTGTCTAGAATTGCATTATACATTGGAGCATGAGCTAGGACTTCGAGAACCAGTAGATTGAGATGCAAATCCTTGAATTCATCTTCTAAAGTTTGCTCGGGTTCTTTAGTTTGTCGCGTTCTAAATTCTGTGACCGTTTGTAGTTGGTCCTTTTGGGAATGGTTTGTTTCTTTAGAACACGTTTTGACAGTATTGATCGAATTAGGAGGATGAGATGAGCATTGGGGATCTCCCGTTAGGTAAGAACGAGCAGACAAATTGGAGAGGTAGAATTAACATTCAGTTTTGGGTTCTTAACTGTATCACTAGGAAGTGCTCCCATTATTCGATCGGTGATGGCCTTCAAGACTGTGTCAATTTTGTTGGTCATCTCGCTTTGTTGTTGTTTGAAATCGGCTTCAAACTTAGACAATCTAGCGTCTTGAGATGCATTGAAGTTGGACACCAATCCTTCAAGATTTGATTGATTATTGAAATTTTGAAGATTGTGGTTGAAGGAACGGTTCGGGAATTGATTAGAGTTGTGTTCTTGACCCTCTCGATAACGAATTAATCTGGCCTTCGAGCTTAAGAAGTCTTCGGTCAGGTGTTTTTGAGGTGCTTTGAGATGTAGAAATAGCCTTGACCGGCTTACCAAAGTCCCTTGGGTCATTCCAACTTTTGTTGTCATAGAGGGCGAGGTCCTCTAATAGTGCCCAGGATTCTTCAGCATTTTTGTCACGAAGCTTACCACCGGCCGATTAATCGATGGTTCGTCTTATGGCGGGATTGACATGGTCCTAAAAGATTTGAACTTAGAGCCAAAGATCGATGCCATAATGAGGGACTTTTTAGAGTAAGTCCTTGAAATGAGTCCATGCTTCAGAGAGAGACTCTCCTTGATGTTGTTGGAACATAAGGATGTCATTACGAAGTTTTGCAGTCCTTCTTGGTGGAAAGAATTAAGCAAGGAAACGAGTAGTAAGATCCTCCCATGTAGAGATAGATCCTGCTGAAAGACGTTAAAGCGAATTGCTAGCTTGACCATGAAGGGAAAATTGAAATAAAAGCAGGCGCATTCTTTCCTTATTTGCAACATCAAGGTCGAGTGAGTCCATAAGTTTTAATAAATTCTTAAGATGTTGGTTTGGATCCTCGGATCAAAGTCCGTAGAATAAGCATCCGTTTTGCACCATCGGATGGTGTCGAATCGAAGAGGCACCACATTGTTCCCTTCGGGGAGCTCAATGGTGTTCCTGTAGCCCTCGTGGCTAGGTTTGGAGTAATCTCCAAGAGTACGGATAGGATTTTCGTCTCCCATAGAGGTCAATGAAAAAATTTTACGAAACAAATAACACAGAGAAAAGATACACTACGAGAAAGCTAATATACTAAAAATAAAATTCTCACTTGATAGGAATCAAGCGAGTAGACCTAAGCTAAACAATGATCAAAACCTAACTATTCCCCTACACTAGTGCCGAAAAAATTATGCGATTGTTGTTAGACTTCAACAAGAAGTTTTACAACTCCCTAGGCAGTGCACCTAATCGTTGCAGTGTAGTATAGGCAAGACTCGGGGTTGTTATCGTTCTCTAGGGGAATAGGTTGGGAAGGCTCGAACAGAATCTAACAGAGGTCTACAAGGTTGAGAGAAGATTCTTTTTGCATTTTTATTTTATAAAAAGCATGTAAAATCATGATTTGAGAGGTTGGTTTGTTTTATCTAATTAAACTAAATAATAAACTAAATGTTGGGATTAAAAGCTTCATAAGGCTGTTTGGAATTATTGTTGCTCTTATCAAAGTTAGTGTTGCTCAAGAAGAAAGTTAATGTTGCTGGTGTATAAGTTACTGCTGCTAGTGTTCAGAGTTAGTGTTGCTGACAAAGTTATAACTACTGACAGAGTTACAACTGCTAATGGATAAAGATTGATTGAAGATAAAGATTGCTTATGTAATATGTATGAGATATTTTTGTAAAAGATACGTATAAGTTATTTATTTAGAAGATCATGATAACTTAGGAAAATATTGTAAGCCAGTTAGGACTCCTTGGTGTATAAAAGGAGGTCCTAGGGCATAAAGATTGATATCTTGTTTCATTGTTCTGTCAATCTATTCGTAGCTTCAAGGTTGTAAACCCTAACACTATTAAGAGTTTTCGTATTATATTGAGGCTGAAAGTTTGGTAAACTATTTTGTTATTGATCTTATTTATTATTGTTTCATAGAAATTCTTCTTAGTATCTTTGACTAGATTCTGCATAGTCTTTGATATTCACAATCAAAGTTCTATCATAGATGTTTTGAATTTATCCAATATAACTTAGGCTTATACAAGCTAAGCAAGATCTATTCTATTGGGATCAACAAGTGGTATCAGATCTTGTGAGAAGCTTTGAATAAGAAGAAACCTCACTATATACAAGATCTACCTTTTCAAGAAGCAATTGATTCTCAATCTACTCAAACCATTAAGCTACCCATACTCCAACCTGGTGAGTATGATCTCTGGAAGATAAGGATGGAGCAGTACCTACAGTGCATTGATTACACTCTATAGGAAATCGTAGAAAATGGTAATGCACCTATAGTAACAAAAATTGTTGATGGTAAGGAGATTGTTATCCCTCCTACAAGTGTTGAAGAGAAGGCACAAAGAAGGGAAGATTTGAAGGCAAGAAGCACTTTGTTGATGGTCTTACCTAATGAGAATCAATTAAAGTTCAACTCATATAAGGATGCAAAGACACTGATGCAAGCTATTGAGAACATATTTGGAGGTAATACTGCTACAAAGAAAACTCAGAAAAATCTTCTGAAGCAGCAGTATGAAAACTTTGCTGCATCCAGCATATAAGTGATTGAGCAAACCTATGAAAGGCTTCAAAAGCTAATTAGTCACCTGGAGATGCATGGTGAAATCATCTCTCAAGAAGACAACAATGAGAAGTTCTTGAGAAGTTTGTCAAAAGAATGGACTATGCATACTATTGTGTGGAGGAACAAACCAGAGATTGAGACATTAAGTTTGGATGACCTCTTCAACAACTTGAAGGCTTATGAATCAGAGGTCAAAGGGACATCTAGCTCAACCACATACTCACACAATGTAGCCTTTCTGTCATCTAGCAGCACTAGCAGTGCATCTAGAGCAGTTAATACTGCTCAAGGTGTTAATACAGCTAGCACTCAGGGTGCTGCTGATAGTTCAACAATTGTTGAAAATTTGAGTGATGCTATGATTTATTCCTTCTTTGCTAGCCAACCAAATACTCCATAGCTAGATAATGAAGATCTACAACAAATCAATCCTGATGATCTAGAAGAGATGGATTTGAGGTGGAACATTGCTATGCTAACTATGAGGGCAAGAAGATTCCTAAAGAATACTGGAAGGAAGTTAGACATGGCCAACAAAGAAAGAATTAGGTTTGACAAGTTCAAGGTGGAGTGTTTCAACTGCTACAAGAGAGGACACTTTGCAAAGGAGTGCAGGGCACCCAGGAATCAAGACAGCAAGAATAAAGAGCCTACAAGAAGGATTGTGCCAGTTGAGGAAACTACTTTAAATACCTTAGTGTCTTAGTGTGATGGCTTTGGCTATGATTGGAGTGACCAAGCAGAAGAAGGTCAAACCAATTTTGCTCTTATGGCTTATTCTTTAACAAGTTCAATTTCTTCTACAAACTCTGAGGTATCTAATGACTCAAATTATTGTTCATCTTGCTTAGAATGTGTAAAAAATCTAAAAGAACAAAATGAACAATTAGTTAAAGACTTAAGAACTGCTAGGATAAGTGTTGTCTCTTATAAAACTGGTTTAGAATCTGTAGAAGCTAGACTGTTAGTCTTTAAGAAAAATGAGTCTGTGTATGAGGAAGACATAAAACTCTTAAAACGTGAAATCTATTTAAGAGATTTAGATCTTACATAGCTTAAAAGGAAATTAGAGTTGACTATAAAAGAAAAAGATGAGGTTCAACTTACAGTATAAAAATTTGAAAATTCATCAAAAAGCCTAAGTAAACTTCTAGACAGTCAGATAATGGATAAGTTTAAAACAGGATTAGGGTATAATGCTGTCCCACCTCCCTATACTAGGAATTTTATGCCACTAAAATCTGATTTAGTTTATCCTAGTCTAGATGATTTTGTTGATGTGAATGAGTCTGTTAGTGAGCCTATAGTTGAAAAGCCTACTGTTGAGACTAATGAACCTAAGACTACTAGAAAACAAAATGGAGCCCCAATTATTGAGGAATGGGTATCTAATAGTGATGAAGAAAATGTGCCTAAGGTTAAAACAATTGAGATGTTTAATAAACCTAGTTTTACTAATATAAACGTTGTTAAGTTTACTGAGCAAGTAAAATCTCCTAGGAAAACACCAGTTGATAAAAATAGGCAAAACACACCTATTCCTAGAGGAAACAAGAGAATCTGGAACCAACAGATGTCTCAAAAATTAGGGAGTAATTTTGAGATGTTCAACAAAGCTTGTCATGTGTGTGGTAGTTTTGATCATTTGAAGAATGATTGCAATAACTGGTATAATAATGGAAGATTTGCAAGACCAGTTTGGACCAATGTTTAAGGGGTGAACAAACAAAATTTCTCTAAATTAACTCACCCCAATCCAAAAAGGAACATGATTTCAAGAACAGTCTTAACTAGGTCTGGCCCAATTTCACTTAATACTGCTAGACCAGGTGATTAAGAGAAGAAGCTTATCCAAATGATTATGATTCACATATACCAGAATGTTGCATATTTGCTCACAAAAGCATTTGATGTTAGCAGATTTCAATATCTGATTGCAAGTTCTGGAATGCTTAATCTCTGAAGTCTTGACTAATGGAAGGATGTTTGGAATGGAATGAAAAAGCTGCTAAGGATGAAATTAGAGTAAGTACTTGTAACTTAAAAGTTTCTGCTATTAAGTATAATTAGTGCTGCTAGTTATACTAAATACTGCTGAGTTAATACTGTTAGTTATACTTACTACTGCTGGTATTATTAATACTGTGAGAATTAAGAGAATAAGTGAGATGAAAAATAGAAAGAGAGATGTGTGAAAATAAAAACAGATAGAGTGAATTGGTAAGAAAAAGAATTGAGAGATATAGTAAGACGAAAAATAGAAAGAGAGATGTGTACAAATAAAAACAGATAGATTGAATTGGTGACAAAAAGAAATGAGAGATATAGTGAGCCGAAAAATAGAAAGAGAGATGTGTGAAAATAAAAACAGATAGAATGAATTGGTGAGAAAAAGAATTGAGAGATATAGTGAGACAAAAAAATAGAAAGAAAGATGTGTGAAATAAAAAAACAGACAGAGAGAATTGTGAGCTAAAAGAATTAAGAGAAATCAAAAACAGACAGAGAGAATTGTGAGTAAAAAGAATTGAGAGAAATCAAAAACAGATAGAGAGATTTTGTAAGCTAAAATGTTAATTTGATGATGGAAAATTTGATTAGAGTGGAATTGGAGTTAATGCTGGTGATTCAAAGTTAATGCTGGTGATTCAAAGTTAATACTGCTAGGCATAAACTTACTACTGCTTAGAGGTTTAACTTCAAAACTTTTTGAAAGTTATTCAAACCTGTGTTGCTTGTCGGAAGGGAAAACAACTCCAGAGCTTCTTGTAATAAGACCAAAACAGTTAGTTCAAACAGCCATCCATTACAAAATGTGACACATGGATTTTGTTTGGGCCACATTTGTAAGAGTTTATGAAAAAGATGTACTGCCCTTAGTTGTCACAGATGATTTTTAGTAGGTTTGGTGGGTTTTTCTTTGTAGCCACTAAGGAGTGAAAACTAGTGGAAATCCTTAAAACATTCATTAAAATGGCATAGAAAATTATTGTCCTTAGGGTGAAAGTTGATGAGATGTTACCACTGGAACTTAATTCAAGATAGGGTAATGCAATCAGTTTTATGAAATGAAGGTTTTAGAGGAATTTAGTGTTGCTAGGACTCCACAACAAAATGGAGTAGCTGAAAGGAAAAATAGGACACTAATAGAGGTTGCTAGGACTATGCTAGTTGATTCAAAATTAACAACAACTTTATGGGCTGAAGCAGTTAATACTGCTTGTTATGTCTAAAATAGGGTGTTAGTTATCAAGCCTACAAAAAGACCCTTATGAACGCTTTTAGGCAGGAAAAAACCTGCCTTAAGAAAACTTCATGAGACCATTTGGGGTGTCCCCCCCCCCATGTTACAATCCTTAATACCATAGATCACATAGGTAAATTTGATGGAAAGGCTGATGAAGGGTTCTTTGTAGGATACTCTACCAATAGCAAAGCATTCAGAGTATTCACCAGTAGAACTAGGATAGTAGAAGAAAACCTGCATGTATAATTTAGTGAAAATACATCTAATATTGCAGGAAGTGGACCTAATTGGCTTTTTGATATAGATGCACTAACAAATTCTATGAACTATAAGCCAGATGTTGCAAAGAATCAATCTAATGGTAATGCAGGTACAAAAGCATGTAATGATGCAGGTAAAGCTAGAATGGAGACAGTACATGGCAAAGATTACATTCTACTACCAATGTGGCATGCTGATCCACTATTCTCTCAAGATTCAAAGAGTTCTCCTGATGCTGGATTCAAACCATCAGGGAGGAGGAAAAGAAGGATACTAAAGATCTAGGGAATGAAGATAGTAAGGTTCCAAGTACAGAGGAGCCAAGAGTTTATTAAGAGAAAGATGACAATATTAGCAGCACTAACAATGTTAATACTGCTAGTAACACTATTAATACTGTTAGTCCAACTGTTAATGCTGTTGGCATAGAAGCTAATGCTGTTGATCCAAAATCAAGAATTGAACTTCTAGATGATCCAAATATGCCTGAATTAGAAGATATTGTTTATTCAGATGATGATGAAGATGTTGGTGCAGAGGTTGACATGAACAATTTAGATGCATGTATGTCTATCAGTCCTATTCCAACTACAAGAATACACAAAGATCATCTAGTTGAACAAATTATTGTAGACTTGCATTCAACACCTCAAACAAGAAGAATGACAAAGAATTTGGAAGAACATGGTTTGTTTAGTTTAGTTCAGCAAAGAATAAACTATAAAGACTTTCAAAACTGCTTGTTTGCTTGTTTTTTTATCACAAGAAGAACCCAAAAGGTAATTCATGCATTGAAGGATCCAAGCTGGATAGAAGCTATGTAGGATGAGGTACTACAATTCAAATTACAAAAAGTTTGGACTCTGGTGGATTTAACAAATGGAAAAAGGGCTATTGGGACTAAATAGGTTTATAGGAACAAGAAGGATGAAAGAGGTATTGTGATTAAGAATAAAGCAAGATTGGCTGCATAAGGATACACACAAGAAGAAAGAATAGACTATGATGAGGTTTTTGCTCCAGTTTCCAGAATTGAAGGAATTAGGCTATTCTTAGCTATGCCTCATTAAAGACTGTATGGCTAATTCTTTTGTACAGATGGAGGTCAAGAGATGCTTTTCTTCTATGGACAGATTAAAGAGGAAAGTTATGTTTGTCAACACCAGGATTTGAAAGATCCAGACTTTCCTGACAGAGTAGTAAACAAAGTTAGAAAGGCACTTAATAGAATTGCATCAAGCTCCTAGAGGCTTAGTATGAAACCTGTCAATTATTTAGTTGGACAATGGGTTTTAGGAGAGGAAAGATAAGATAGACAAGACTATGTTTTTCAGAAGGGTCAATAGTGATATTCTGTTAGTTAAGTGTATTGGAGGATATTATTTTGGTTCTACCAAAGATGTCATTATTGCTTTGAGTTTGAGGAAGATGATGTTATAAGAAGTTTAAATGAGCTGAATGGCTGGAACTCACATTCTTCCTAGGACTGCAATTAAAGTAAAAGGGCAAGATGGGATTTTTATCAGTCAAGATAAGTATGTGACTGAGATTTTGAAGAAATTTGGTTTTACTGATGTCAAGACAGCAAGCACACCTATGGAAACCCATAAGCCTTTGCTCAAAGTGAGATGGTGAAGATGTAGATAAACACTTGTATAGTACCTATTGGTTTCACTGATGTATCTTACTTCTTCAAGACATATTATATTTGCAGTGTGTGCCTGTGCAAGATACCAAGTCAACCCAAAAGTTTCACATCTTCATGCTGTGAAAATGATTTTTAGATACTTAAAAGGTCAACCTAAATTGGGCCTTTGGTATCCAAAAGATTCTCCTTTTGATTTGGTAGCATACACTGATAGTGATTATGCTGGAGCAAGTTTAGATAGGAAATCCACAACAAGAGGTTGTCAATTCCTAGGGTGCAGATTGATCTCATGACAATGCAAGAAGCAGATTGTGGTTGTTAATTCCACAACTGAAGCTGAGTATATAGCTGCTTCCAATTGCTGTGGACAGGTGCTTTGGATCCAAATATTTTTAAAAAAAAATTTTTTTGGGTTTGGGGATTGATGGATTATAACTTTATGCAAACTAAGATTCATATTGATAATGAGAGTACTATTTGCATAGTGAAGAACCCTGTTTTTCATTCGAAAACAAAGCACATTGAGATTAGCCACCATTTTGTTAGAGATCCCAATAAGAAGAAGCTTATCCAGATGATCAAGATTCGCATGGATCAGAATGTTACAGATTTGCTCACAAAAGCATTTGATGTTAGCAGATTTCAATATCTGATTGCAAGTATTGGAATGTTTAACCTTTAAAGTATTGATTGAGGGGAGGTTAATTATGTTAATATGCATCAGATTATACACAAATAATAATTGGAATGGAATGCAAAAGCTGCTAAGGATAGAAATTTGAGTTAGTACTGGTAACTTCAAGTTTCTGCTGTTAAGTATAATTAGTAATGCTAGTTATACTTAATACTGCTAAGTTAATAGTGTTAGTTATACTTAATACTGTTAAGTATAACTAATATTGTGAGAATTGAGAGAATAAGTGAGAATATAAATAGAAAGAGAGATGTGTGAAAATAAAAACAGATAGAGTGAATTGGTGAGAAAAAGAATTGAGAGAAATAGTGAGCTGAAAAATAGAAAGAGAGATGTGTGAAATAAAAATAGACAGAGAGAATTGTGAGCTAAAAGAATTAAGAGAAATCAAAAACAGACAGAGAGAATTGTGAGTAAAAAGAATTGAGACAAATAAAAAACAGACAGAGAGAATTGTGAGTAAAAAGAATTGAGAGAAATAAAAAACAAACAGAGAGAATTGTGAGCTAAAAGAATTGAGAGAAATCAAAAACAGACAGAGAGAATTGTGAGTAAAAAGAATTGAGAGAAATCAAAAAAAGACAGAAAGATTTTGTAAGCTAAAATGTTAATTTGATGATGGAAAAGCTGATTAGAATGGAATTGGAGTTAATGCCGGTGATTCAAAGTTAATGCTGCTAGGCTTAACTTACTGTTGGGTTACTACTGCTGTTGAAAGTTAATACTGTTATACTGCTGGGTTACTACTGCTGTTGAATGTTAATGCTGTTAGGCATAACTTACAACTGTTGGTGAACGTTAATGTTGTTGAGGGTATTTTTATAAATACTTCGATTAAGGGTTTCAATCACTCATTCAATCGATTTTAATCTTTTATATACTCTCTAATCATAAACCCTAACTCAATTTCATCATTCTTTATCAAAATCCAACACAATGTCAGATTTAAAGTTTGCTGATACTCACAATTTAGTTGTGTTTTTGGAGAAACCTACTGAAAGTGAAAGGTTTCAGGAGATAGTTGATTTTCTAAATGCAAACCTTATCAAATATGCTTTAACCCTCAATCCTACAATCTATTATTCATGTGTTAAACAGTTCTGGGATACTGTCAAAGCAAAAACGGTTAATGGGAAAGTACAATTGCAAGCCCTAGTGGATAAGAAGAAGGTGATTATAACTGAATCCACAATAAGGAGAGATCTTCAACTGGAAGATGCTAATGGTGTTGATTGTCTGCCAAATGCTGTAATTTTTAAACAGCTTACACTCATGGGGTATGAAAAACTTTCTTAGAAGCTTACATTTCACAAGGCATTCTTCTCTCCTCAATGGAAGTTTTTAATTCATACAATTTTGCAATGCCTAAGTGCTAAGACTACTGCATGGAACAAATTTAGTAGCACTATGGCCTCTGCAATAATTTGCTTAGCCACAAACCAAAAATTTATCTTTTCTAAGTATATCTTTGATAATATGGTAAAGAATGTTGATAGTATGATAAAATTCTGGATGCATCCAAGATTTGTACAAGTATTTGTGAATAAACAAGTTGGGGATATGTCACATCATAAAAGGATTTATGTTACCCCCTCTCATACTAAGAAGATATTTAGGAACATAAAGAGGGAAGGGAAAGGTTTTTCTGGAAGTGTTACCCCTTTATTTCAAACTATGATGGTTCAAGCTCATGAAGAAATGGGTGAAGGTTCAGAAATACCAACTGATCCCCATCACACACCCATTATTACTCAACCATCATCATCCCAACCTTAGAGGAAGCATGTCACACCCCACCAAGGCAGAACCGCGAGGTGTAACATATTAATAAACATCACACTAGGTGATAATTAAAGCACCATACATGAATTTAGATAAAAGAAAGTTATCTGAATTACAACATTTCAAAGTACAAGTTTAAAAGTACAAAAGTCAACATTGTTGTTTTTTTTCGGAACATGGATCGCCCTAAAAGATAATAACTTGGAAGAGAGTAGACATCTTGAACAAGTCTAAGAGCAAGTACACTAAATTTCCACTTTAAGAATGTCACCTGAAAAGCATGATAAAAACGGTTAATTATCGAAATACTTGGTGAGCTCACAAGGTTATATACACAAAATATAGTTTTAGAAAAGAGTAGATGTCCGATAAAAGTTTGCCAACTCAATGGCAAGTCATCAAAAACAGTTGTCCAAACTAAAATCAATTTCCAAATAAGTTGAGAGTCCAAAACAAATCAATGTATATGTATGCTATAGTGATTATGTGACGCACTACTTAAACGTATTCAGCCTAACCATTCCAACATCCAAATCGAGTACTAGTTGTATAGTGTGGCACAAACACTTAGTACTATGCACCCTTATGCGGGGAGTGGGGAGGGGCTAATCTCCTAATAGCGCTATCCATAAGTACTAACGTCTCAATCCTGTTGAGGAGAAAAATGAGTTAAAAGTACAAAAACATACATATTAAGTTCAAGGTTCCAAGTTCAACACGCTTCCTAATTCAACAAGTTCAAATCAAGTTCCATACGTTCAAAACAAGTTCAAGTTCAAATATGCTCAAAAGATTCATTTACTTCAAGTAAGAGTATGAAAACGACACATCATGCTTTCCACCCCAAAACATTTAAAACATGTAAGAAAAAGGGGATGTGAGAAACTCACCAAAGATAGGAGTATCGATCGAGAAAATCAACAAGGAAGGAGAATGACAACAACGATCTCAACCGCGACCTATAATAGTAGTGGTCCGCGTATAAGAAAATATAGCTATGCGAAAATGCATATTTTGCAATGATATAGAAAAGTATATATATCTATATGTATAAAATCCTATGTCAAAGAATCCATGCACAAGACAAAATCTATAATTTCCTCACTTGCGTTTTTCTGAAATTTCACCGTTTTTCCTAGTCGCTTGACGATGCTTTAAGAAATACTAAACGGCCACAACCAATGCTCATCTTTCATTTCTAACCACTTATATGTATTGATAGGCTACTGAAATTTTCCCAAAAATTATAGACAAGCTTAACCATTTTTCAAAAATACAACCAAGCAACATGTCCGAAACAGGGTCTGCTGGAACCTTGCCAAAGTTTGGCATGAGCAGACCCCTTTAAACCTTCTAGAAAAATCTGGAAAACTTCAGGAAAATCATACACATTATGAAGATGCTACTGTGTGAATTACGTCGAAAAATATTGAGTTTTGATCCGCCTGCACACTACATCTTTGGAATCTAAATTCTGGACCAAAATTGCAGTCTTGCCAACACATTTTGTAAATACCTTTTGACTAACTTATACTTACTGAAAATCCGTAAGGCCTTTTTCGTTGGAAAGTAGACTCGCCGAACTTAGTTTTAGAGTCAAGAAACGCAATAAAAGCTTTTAAAATGACCAAGTTATGGCGCACGCAAGTCGACCCAAAATTCTGCGCAAAATCACCTAATGCAGAATTTGACATAATAAATTTCCAAAGTTTTAACTAGCATAGAAAACTCGTTTTTAAGAGTTATGGGACGCGCGAACTAGCGCCACGAAGCTACGGACATAACCTATCATAATCTTAGATCAAAACTCAGTTTTCCATATCACAATTTTGCTGATAAGAGCCTAAACTTTCTGATCTAAATAGGGGTTTTATAACGCCTTTAAATCGCCAATTTGTTCACATCATCAAAAATCCCAATATGCTCAAACTAATCTATGGATCGTGCTAATCATCCTAAACTATCCCATATCTCGAAAACGCAATGTGCATTAACTTAAATAGATTCTCGACATACAATCTAATACATGCATAGATATATATAACCAAACAACAATTAAAATATAAAAAGAAGGACTTACAACTCAAATCAAATAGAAGGAAATTAATCAATATCAAACCCTTGTGGGTTTAGATACTCGGCCGAACACCACAAGGACCAAGGAAAACCCAAAATCTTGATTTGTTTCACCAAACTTGTTAAAAACACTTGTAATCAAACCCTTGAGGCTTTAATTGTACCCAATTTGATAAAAACCCAAAAATTAAGAATCTAATAAAAATCAAGAATTTGTGTAACTTGATGCATGCTTTATTTTATTTTAGAAGGATGATGGGGTTTAGTGTAGGAGTGATTTGGGAGTGATTGGAAGTGATTTGTGATGGTTGATGATGGATTTTTAGGGGTTTCTGTGTGAGTTTCGTCGAACAGTAGAGGAGAGGAGGAAAGGGGACGTTTTTTTTGTCTGAATTATGGTGAGTGTGTGTTTGGTTCGGTTATAAGAAGGAGAGGAAAAAGAATGGGCCAATTTTATTATCAATGGATATGGGCTTATGGTTTTTGGACTATATAAGAATTTTTTATAAAAGTGTGTTTGGTTTTGTGTGGGCTGCCGAAAACAAGGAAGAAAAAGAGAGGGCTTCGGCCCACTTTTGTTAAGTATTTAATATATCTTTTAGAACTCGAGCCCGCTTATTTAATTAATCGGATTATAATTTTATAAAAACAAGGTTTTTGACGCGGTTTCGGCCAAAACACGGATAAAAGTCAAAAAAAGTATTAAAATAAAATAATTAAGCTCTCGAAGCTAAAATATGGAATTGTTGATTTCTCGATCGTTAAAACGAATAAATATCCAAAGCTCGACTCGCGAATGTTTAAAACGACGATTCTTACTAAATCGACTAAAAATAGTCAAATAAATTCTATAAAATTTAGAAAATAGAATTTAAAGGCTCAAAAATAAATAGCGACGCGAAACACGTGTTGCACAGAGACAAGCGTTAAAAGCTAAAAGTAATGCGACCACATAAAAGTGACTCCATAAATAATCAAGAGAGTCAATTATCATACGTTTGCTTTCGGTTACTGACCTCAAAATTGACGGATGTCACAGTTTTCCCCTGTTAAAGGGAATTTTGTCCTGAAATTTCAGTTGCTCGTCCTAAGTCGTAGCGCTCGCAAACAGTTGCGGATACTTGCGCTTCATCTCGTCTTCTCGTTCCCAAGTAAATTCTGGTCCTCGTCGGGAGTTCCAACGAACTTTTACAATAGGAATCCGACTCCTTTTCAGCTTCTTGACCTCACGGTCCATGATTTCCATAGGTTCTTCAACAAAATGTAGTTTGTCGTCGATCTTGACTTCTTCTAGCGGTACGTGCAAATTTACGTCGGCCAGGCATTTCTTCAAGTTTGACACGTAGGATATGTCATGAATGTCTACAAGTTCTTATGGTAGACGCAAACGATAAGCACCAGGACCCACTTGTTCGACAACCTCGAACGGTCCTACATATCTCGGTGAAAGTTTGTTTCTCTTACCAAAACGTACCACGCCTTTCCTAGGCGACACCTTGAGTAGTACTTTATCACTGACACTGAACTCTAACAGCTTTTGACAATGGTCTGCATAGCTTTTCTGGCGATCTCGTGTGGCATTTAGTCTTTCCTTGATTTGCATAATCTTATTTGTAGTTTCCTGGACAATCTCCAGTCTAAATAGCTTTCTTTCTCCTACCTCTGCCCAAGCTATGGGTGTTCGACACTTCCTTCCATACAATACTTCAAATGGGGCACACTTCATGCTCGAGTGGTAGCTGTTGTTGTATGAAAATTTTACTAACGGTATATGAGTATCCAAATTTCCTTCAAAGTCAATTGTACATGCCGTATCCATATCTTCCAATGTTTTCATGGTACGCTCACTCTGACCATCGGTCTATGGATGGTAAGCGGTACTCATATCCAGTCGCGCCCTAATGGTTTATGTAGCGATTGCCAAAATCATGATGTGAAACTTACTATCACGATCAGATATGATTAACACATGTACCCGTGCCCTGCTACGATCTCGTTGATGTATAGTCTTGCAAAGCTTTCCATCAGTAGTCTTCACAGTTAGCTAAGGAATGCGCAGGTTTGGTCAGTCGATCGACAATGACCTAATTTGAGTCGTGTCCGCTATTGGTTCTCGGTAATTAGGTTACGAAGTCCATAGAGATCTTCTCCTATTTCCCCTCGGGAATCTCTAGCCGTTAAGGCAATCCTGAGAGTTTTTGATGTTCTGCTTTGACTTTAGAGCAAGTCAAACATTTACTAATGTACATAGAAATATCCTTCTTCATTTCGGGCCACTAATATAAGTCTCGTAGATCATAATACATCTTGTCTGATCCAGGATGTATAGAATACTTTATAGTGTGGGCTTCATTCATGATCAAAGTTCTCAAATTGCCATAAGCCAGCACCCGAATTCGTTCAACAAAATATAATTCGTTGTCTTGTTTCCTTTCAAGCTGCTTCTCAAATCCTCGCAACCTTTCTGTCAGAGTATTAATGACCTTGGAAGCTTTGCTCTGAGCTTCCAGTATCTTAGTCTTAATGCTAGAGGGAATTGTCATGCTCAAAGCTCGAGCTCATCTCGGTTTCATTTACTCTTTCATGCTTAATGCATCAGCTATTACGTTCGCTTACCTAGGTGGTAGTGCATCTCACAATCATAATCGCTAAAAAGTTCTATCCACCGTCTATGGCACATATTTAATTCTTTTTGTTCAAAAATGTGTTGAAGACTCTTATGATCGGTGTAGATAACGCTTCTTGTTCCATACAAATAATGTCTCCAGGTTTTGAGAAAAAATACTAATGCGCCCAACTCTAAATCATGAGTGGTGTAGTCCTTCTCATGGGTTTTGAGCTGTCTGGATGCGTATGCTATCACTTTGTTTCTATACATCAAAATGCAACCAAAACCTTGGTTTGACACGTCACATTAAACTACAAAATCATATGCGCCTTCGAGAAGTGCCAGAATTAGGGTATCACACAACATGTCCTTTAATGTCAGAAAAGCAATCTCCTGCTCATCACCCTACTCGAACTTCTTGTTTTTCTGAGTCAATAGAATGAGAGGCTTTGCAATCTTCGAGAAGTTTGTGATAAATCGTCTATAATATCGCGCCAATCCTAAGAATGAACGGATCTCAGTTGGAGTCTTCGGGGGTTTCCAATTTTTTTCACTGCTTCAATTTTTGCTGGGATCTACATGTATACCTTCATTGTTCACTACTTGTCTGAGAAAATGAACCTCTTTTTGCCAGAATTCGCATTTCGAAAATCTCCTGAACAATTTCTCTTTTTTAAGCAACTCCAATATCAACCTTAGGTGAACTTCGTGCTCCCCTTTAGACTTCGAATAAATCAGGATGTCATCAATGAAGATGATGACAAACTTGTCAAGATACGGCTTACATATGTGGTTCATAAAGTCCATGAATACGACATGAGCATTAGTCAAATCGAAAGGCATGACCGTGAACTCAAAATGTCCGTACCTCATCCTGAATGCAGTTTTGGGAATATCTTCTTCGCGTACTCTCAACTGATGGTAGCCAGATCGAAGAGGGTAGCGGTTCTTGACAATTAGCTTGTTTAGCTCTTGATAGTCTTTAAACATACAAAATGAACCATCCTTCTTTTTCACGAACAACACCGGTGCTCCCTAGGGTGAAGAACTAGGTCGTATGAAACCTTTTTCTTAGAACTCTTTAAGTTGGTTGGACAATTCTTACATTTCTGTAGGTGCCAAATGATAAGGTGATTTTGCAACAGGCATAGCTCCAGGAATAAGATCTATGCAAAACTCCACTTCATGAGATCGGGGTAAACCCGATAAATCTTCTAGAAACACACCAGGGAACTCACGTACAACAGGGGTGTCTTTGAGTTTTGGCTCGTTCACTTTCATGGTCTTCAACTATTTTAGGTTTCCTTCGGGACGTTCTCCATGAACTTCCAAAATATCTCCGTTAGATAACGGAATTTGGACAATTTTCTCATAGCAAACTATCTTAGCTCTAGGCCTTGACAACCAATCCATTCCTATGTTCACGATGAAACTACCATGTCCAAAAAGGAATCGAGTCGATGATGAACGTATGACATTCTAGTTCTAGCCCACATCCGCGGACAATCTTGTTGGTTTCTAACTTTAGATCGTTAGCAATTTAAATTTCGTAATCGGGGTTTATAGCACTAGGTTTCGAGTTAATCAAGGGAAAGAAGTCGGTAGAAATAAAACTAAAATAGGCATCAGAATCAAATATTATGGTAGAAAATGATCGATGAAAGAAAAAGTACTCGTCATGAAGTTTAGATCTTGCTGGGCTTCCTTAGCAGCAATGGAAAAACTTCTAACACGGGCTGGTTTCCATTGTTCTTCTAATTGCAGGAGCTAAACCCTGAATGTAGCGATCAATACGCTTGCTTTCCGGAGTTATCGTGTGCAGCACTAGTCTAGCTAACTCATGGAATCGGGTTGTGTACTTGTCAACATCAGCTCCAATCATAACATGATTCCAGAACTCTTCCTTCAATTCCTTGATTGCATTACCCGGATAGTATCTTTCCATCAACAACTTCTTTAGGTCTTCCCAAGGTTGGGCTATAGCAATTGCCCGTCCTTTTGTCTAAACTAGTGTGTTCCACCAAGTTAAGGCGCGACTTTACAGCATACAGGTCGCGAATTCGACTTGGCTTTCTGCGGGACACTTACTAATGTAGAGCACACACTCCATTTCTTCCAACTATGATAGTAGGCCAACTGCTCTTTCAGTTCCAAAGAATTCCTTAGCACCACAAGACTTGAATGTCTTGTAACTGCAACCTTGCGTGTTGCATACTTAGTTGTCCTTATCTCTCTTGCTTCAACTTAGGGTCATTAGCATTTTAGTATAACATACATCTTTTAACTTCTCATGAGTCAAATCGATTAACGGCTTAAATTTCCAATAAACAAAACTCGTATCTGCTCTAGGTTCGCTTGGTACGAATGTACCTTGATTGGTTTCCACGATTCATTCTTGAGTTGCGCATGTTTCTTCTTGGAGGTATGGTTTTAAACAAATTTTGTCCACTCATTTATTTGAGTAATTACCTTGACCAAAGTATAATTCGAGTAACGTACATATATATGATGCAACTTTATATGTAACAAAATAACATTCATTCAAACAGAGATGCGACGAAAGTTTATATAGAGAAAAGAGATGAACGTTCTTACATATGTAGTTTTAATTCTCCCATAATGGTTGTTATCCAAAAAGATACGTCTTCAAAAGTTTGTATTTCGTAGTAACCTCCAACAAAGTTGGGTTTTCAACATAAATCGTGATAAAAAGGTTTTGACAAAAAAATATATTTCAAGTAACACATAATAAAGAAATTTTATTTATTTATTTTATTTTATTTTAAAAAAATTATTTATTATATTTTTGTGTCACAATAAGGATTTCTAAAACTTCAAGTCATAATAAAGTTTTTTAAAAATTTGAAGTCAAAGTAATCGAACACGATGATACCGATACAAAAGAATTTATTTTTTTGATAATTTAAAACATTTTTCCAAACGCAGGTTAAATAAATATATTTAACAAAATTTGATGTTTACATGTACCTTATAATACATAAGTTTTGACGCCAAAACGATGTAACCTTGAAAAATGCTAGTACATCACGTTTTAAAAAGAAGTGTTCAAAAGGTATCTCACTTATACATGTTTTGTTACCAAAGGACCTCGACTCGTCCAAATAAGTACCATATCCGAAACACAAATGCCAGGACGAAAATTGTTATCATGGTTACACAATTAACCAATATCAAATATAAAGTGCTCCTTCTCATATCAATCCTTTTATCTCAAAAGGAGGTCTTTCATGCGATGGTCACACAACCAAACAACTAGAGTGATAATACTCATAAGCGAGTTGCTCCTAAAGCAACTAATGACGTAATCCGTCTCATCAAACACCTTCAAGAACGAAACGTTTAAGTAACAGGTTTCCATGATAGAAACGATGTCAACCTACATAGTAGATGAGAAATAGTAGTTTGCAATACGCACGGTAGGGTAAAGACAAAACACCGCGCATTTCTTCTTTCAACCCTAGTCTCTCTATAGTCGCGTTGCATCTACGTCGTTTGAGTATCCACATCTAAACATCTAAGCCTCACCCATCCTCGAGTGAATTCTTCAAAGGTCTTAAGCCATGTAGCAACTTGAAGCATACTTTCACAACTCATCAAACAAGAACTGTCATGAAATCAAGGTAGAAGTTGGTAAAAGGCCTAATGTTTTTGAAAAATTGACTTAACTTTAGGATTGCTTAGAAACAAAGTCTTAAATCACTGAACACAGTGTTTGCGAACAAGCAAAGAATGCTTACATTAGAAGCCAAAACGGTTGGCTTAATATCATGGTGAAATAAAATAGAGACGTGACCAAAATATAGGTCGACGTAGCTCTAATAGTGAAAGAACGAACGTCTCTACATGTCGTGCATACGTAGTTCACCTGCTGCTCGCCTCGAGCTCTGACTCGAAATCTATTGACGAGTCCTCCTCAAGATCTTATGCAGGGTAAAGGCATGAAAAGTATTTAGGTGTACGTCGCGACTCACTTGCGGAATCATTAGCGCGCGAAGACGATCCATGTGACATATTGTGACTGTAACGGTGTCCTTAATAACAAGGTGCTTAGGGACAGTGTGACACTATAACGACAGTAACCGATATGAAAGCAAACTCAGAACATAAATGGATTAATCAACATAAGCATGATGTACTAAAATCAAATAGTGGACATCTAAAAGCAGGCATGCATTGTACAGTGTGCATGATTCCTAGTATGCTTTTCAGTGACTAAAATGGAAAGTCGGTTTTAAACTTGTTTAAAATATGACTATACCCAGTGTTGCATGATACTCCCTGAATTAGAC